>APFE031356646.1:42747-200586 GCA_000404065.3 Pinus taeda | reverse complement strand
GATATTGAGGGGTGAGCAGATTGAGATGTTGAGGCTTCTGTTCCCTGGTGGACAACAATATGTAATGGAGGAGTGGGTGGTTGACTTTGCAGATGGGGAGATGAAATGGATGATGTGGATGAAAGTTCTCCACTATCAGACACTTCAGTATGTTTCTTGGCCCTTTTCCTTTCGGGTAAAGGGAACTCAATAGGTTCAATACCAAGCTTTCCACTTTGAAGTCTGGTAAGTGGATGAGATAGATTAAACTGCGAAGTCGCAATGCTTTGTGATACTTCAAATCTTTGTGGCGAAATCGAGAAGGTCTGAAGTTTGTGGATAAGAGACTAGACTTCGGGGGATTCAAGACTCAATTGTTCTGGAGTATGATGGGTGTGAGCAGTGGTAGTTGATTCCTGTTCTTCTTGATTGCGCGTTGGAAAACCAGCATGCGATCGAGAATAACTAGGAGAATTGGAGGGAGAATTACTCTTAGAATGGCTTGCAGATTTGGGTTTGCTTGACATTCATAGTCACGGCCCTCCTTCTAGCGCCAAAAATGTTGAAGCCTCGAAAATCGCTGCAACAACATTGGGGAAACCACCCGGTCCGGACCTTAGTACAACTCCTTTTCCGTTTGGGATAGTGGCTCCGACTGGGGGTAATGGGACCAGTTTCCCAGGAATAGATAAATGGGATGAGTGAATGCTTTGTAGATAACACTAGTGATAGGCGGAAGGGTGAAACTATTGACAGAAATATAAGTAAACAAAACTATCCCGGGAATCTATTGAGCTCTAAAGCGTAGCTTTTGATGCTCTATGTCTAAAAGACAAACATATAGATTACTGTATCTTTAAGACATAGATATTGAATCATTTAAGATTGCTGTGCTTAAATAGTTAAGCAGAGCTATTGAAGGGAAATTACTACACTTTATACATTCATATCATTATCATATACATGATTATAAAGTAAAGGCACATCATATAAACACCCAATAGTGGAATGAATAAGATTTGTTGTTATAGCGAATGCATACAATCAACGATAGCAAGAATAATTACATAACAATTCACATACACAGAATGACTTCAGGCAAAGATAGAAATACCATTTGAGTTGCTTGCCACTCCCAGATATCAATTGCTATGTGTAGTTCTTCCCTTAACGCATAAACATTCCTCATTCAACGACAATAGTGCACAATTGTATAAAGAGATTTCTTCATTAAAGTAAGAACGACTGGTCGAGTTTCATAAAGAATAAGGACTGAAGCACAATAGTGCAAACTTTAGTCTGTTAAGTCTATTACAAAATTTTACGACCCTTTCTAAAAACATGAAAGGGTCTATAAATACAATACTAACCTAAATATCTATAAAACAGAAATGCTACTTAAGCTGATATCAATAACTTTTGTTGCTATTTCAGCTGGCGATCTGGGGAGCTGGAGGATGATTCATTGAGTCGGCTGCTTTCCTTTATATCTGAGCTGATTAATGGCAAGCATTGGCTCAATTTCCGGAGGTTTGTTGAGGCACGAACTGAGCTGGGCAGCATAGGTGGCATCTTGGATGTCGGGAATCATACACTGGATGGCATCTGTTAAACACTTGAGGGCGGCTCTTTGTTCATGAGGCTTAATTAGGAAGTGCCAATATGTTTCCATGTTTAGACTATTAACTCCGGCGATTAATCTTCCTCTGCCTTCTAACTCTGGATAACACATTTGCTCCAATGAATTTGTTGTAATAATCTTTCCCAGTGTACACTGGGAAATCATGTTTGCTATGTAGAGAGTGTCGTTAACTAGATCAACTAAATTGCTAGAAGTTAATCGACATCTTGAAGCTGCTCTCTCTGCCTTTAACACCTGAGTGTGCCATTCCATGAAAAGTATATCTTTATGGACCTCAAGTATCCTGGGCAAATTGTAGGATTTTCCCGAATTCGAATCTTGCCATTCAAGATGTGCAGTAATAGCCTCATCGGCTTGATTCAAGTCATCCCTAGCTTTCTCTACCTGCTCATTTATGGATGTAGTTAATTCGCAGAGTGGCTCCACTTGAGAGATTTGTTGACACAAGAGTTTAATTTGTGATATTAGTGCATTGTTTATCAACGCTGCTTCTTTCCTGAACTCTGTTATCTACGAATCTCCTTTTATTTTCTCTAGCTGCGATGTTATTTGAGCGATTTTCTCATCCTTGGTTTTCACCATTTGCTCATTCGCTGCTTTCAACTTTTCCAAAGCCTCCGTTAATTCGTTCTGTTTCTGGATCGCTGCCTGATCAATCCTCTGTTTCTCTGCTTCCAATTGCTGAGCCAATTGATTATTTATTTGTTGTTGCACCAATAATTGCTCGTCTGCCTGCGTTGTCCTCTGTTGTTGTGCCGCTAACTGCTCCTTCGCTTGCATTACCTTCTGCTTTATCTCGGCTAATTCTGTCTGTAAAGTAGAGATTTCTTGGTCTTTAGTCTTTAACAAAAGACTCACCTCTGATGCTTTGTCAATGGTTGCAGCTGAATAGGCTCCAGCGTACTGTGACAATTTAGTTAAATCATCGGAGGGATCCAGTTTCTCCTTCCACACTACATTGCCTGTGACCGTTTGTTCTGGAAAGATAGAAGGTTGATCAAGCCTTCGTCTCTTCCTCGATCGTTTTACTGCTGCTCTATGCCTTGGGCTGTAGAAGACATCCAATGGCGGAATATCTTCTACTTGTAGAATGATTTGATCGCTGGGACCTTTCGGAATTATTTCAATATCTTTAGATTTAGGTGGGCCGCTGGTTCCACTCAGAACCTGAGATGAGGTATCATCCTGCATATTGCTGGTCTTAGGAGTATCGGTACTTTTTGAGTCTTTCCCTCCACTGATAATGGTATCGAACTACTGCCATTCCTTTAGCAATTCAGGGTCTGTGATAGTACCCATGTTGGTATTGGTGGTGGTCTGTTTAGGTTGAGACTCCTTCAGCAATTGTTCTTGTTTTTTCTTTTGTTGCTCCTCCTGTTCCTCTCACCGTTTATCCGCCTGCTCTCTTTTCTATTTATCCTCCTGCTCTTTTCGCTGTTTATCCTCCTGCTCTTTATTTAACCGCTCTTCCTGTTCCTTTTTGTGCTTTTCCTCTTGGTCTTTCCTCTGTTGTTCCTCCTGCTCGCTATTATGATCTTTCGTCGTAGCAGGAGTTTCCTTTGTCTGTTGCTGACCCGGCTCGCTTGATGATGCTGCTGGGGTTAGCGTTAATAAATCTAGAGGCAGAGTTTGCAACCTCTGCTCTCTGAGTTTATTAAACTCAGTTAACCCTTCATCGTTGTATCTCATCTTGGCGAGTTCTTTGGCTTAACCTATTGATTCAACTGAAGAGAACATGTCATCAAACATATCTTCTTTATGATCAAACGTTGATAATTTGGCATGTTCCAAGGCGGCATAGGCAGTTCGCTTTGGGTCAAATGCTCTATTCGGGATTGTAGCCAGAGTTAAAGCTTGAATCTTTGTGGCCTATTTTTCTGCATGTTTGAGATCATGCAAGGTAAAGACACCACATCTGAAGGGAAAAGTAGGCCAACCCCTTTTCTTCTCCTTTTTGAGAGTCTGTGTAGTACTCTCAGCTGTAATCTGGTATGCAATTTCCCTTGCTAGCAATTTATCAGGAACATATAAGGGGATGACATGAGGATTGGCTTGGCTGCCAAAGACTCTAATATAAGTAAAATGCTCTTCTCCAAACCAACTAGCTACTATTGGCAAATCAAAGGAGGCTAGGTAGGAGATCGTTGAAATGGGTTTATCAAAAATTGAATAATAAACGGGAACCATGAAACCATTACAAATCTGATACAAGTGGCTTTTATAGGACGACTTCCAAAACTTGCGATGATAAATATGAATGGGCGAGGGGTCATGTGCAGTCCACCTCCAACCAAGAATAGGGAATTCAGAATTGAAACATAAGGTATCTAGGATATATGCACTATAGTAGAATGGGGGAATTTTCCTCTCAGTGACTATAGTTTTATTCCTAAAGTCACTAACAGCTACTGCTATCTTATCCGAAAGGATAGTAGCCCAATCCATAATCATGTTGTTCACTGCTGCCTCCATAAGAGGAACCATTTCAATGGTAAAAATGGTAGAGTCGTGTAAACCCCATAATCTACACATCATTATACCTGCATAGCAATAAGGAGAAGCCAAAGAATCGACCGAGTACTTACCGGAGGATTCGTGCTTGTGTTTATTTGGATTTTGCCTCTAGTCCTTGATAGGTTCGGACTCAATCTCGTTCTCGCTTGCAAACTTCTCCAAAAAGGCGCTATTGTATATCTTCTCCAGCTTGGGAAAATGATACATTTGCCTCAGGTCTTCTGGTTTGAACGATCCAAAAATCCTTCCATCTCTTGAGCTAAAAGTTCTGTCCATGATGGGGATTTCTTCAGTCGCCCATCGCACCACGTCTGTATATGGGAGAATTTGCTCCCTGACTGCTATCCTGTGAAGGAAAGAATCAGCCAAATCCTTGAGAGTGTAGTCCGACTTCTTTAATGAATCCGCCGTAGCTTCTTCTACCGTCTGCTTTGGTTTCTCGGCCTCAATTAAGTCATAAATTCCTTGCCAAGTCACTCTGGCGAGGCCTGTGCATGTTGTGTCGGACATTAGGCCTTTCTTGCTATTTGTTGCGGCTTGTCCTGCGACTGGTGGATTGGAAGCACCTGCGACCTTCTTAGACTTCTTACCCATCATGCCAGAACTCCTGTCTATGACTGAATTCTGCACAGAGAGGCAATTTGGCGTAAAACAGAGAGATAACAATAAAACTTGCAATTGATAGCAAATGAACAGATGCGCAGCAATATATTCAACTTTTAAAACGGGCGCAGAGATAATCTATGTAAAGATTTTAGGACATGAATCCATTAAATGGCCGTATAAAACCTGCCACCTTATAAATGCCCATTATATCATTATTCGGTCGAGAGATCTCATTACGCATGCAATGGACGTATTGGCAGCCGAGCGGGAGTGATTATGCCTTAAATATGATTAAATTGAGCTTTCCAATCACTTTAACGGCTTTCTATTGAAAACCGTGCCCTATCACATCGCATCGGGGATTATAACAAGTCCGCCTTAACAATTGTATCGAGTATCGCCGATCGCCGATTGCGATATCGCATCGGCGAAAGGCTTATGTGTATTAAGACTCAAACAAGGGGACCCGCCGATCACCGATTGCGATATCACATCGGCGAAAGGCATATGTGCAATGTAACTCAAACAAAGGGAACCCACCGATTGCCGATCGCCGATAGCTTATCGCATTGGGGGTATTGATATGGGGCGCTTTCAGTAGTGCATTGAATATCGCTGATCGCCGATCGTCGAATACTATATCGCATCGGCAGAAAGCCTTGCACCATTTTGTTGTGTCCCTCATGTCATTGCGATATGCGATCTTGCGATCGCTTTATTGCAATGACCGAAATTTGCTTTATTTATTTTAAATGGATATTGCTTTAAAAAGGGTTTTTATGAAGTGCTCATTTGATTATCAGACCTTTCGTTAAGTAAAAGTTTTGATATCAATTTTATTTTAAAGGGACCCATTTCACATTTTAATGTTTTATGAATAAAAATAACATGAAATGGGGGGTTGTTTGCAGAGCACAACACAATCGTGGCTCCTCCACAATTGTCTGAGACTTCTTTTGGTGCTACATGTTGAGAGGTAATATACTCTTCCTCTCAACCACCAAGTCTCTAACCTTTGCCTTCCTCAAGGCTTTGCATGTATCTTGTACCTCAAGTGCATACAGGTTCTTGGGTAGCACACCAATCTGTTTCTACTTTCCCGCTGTTATGAAATTTTCTGGAAAAAGAGCTGATTTTAAATCAGCAATATCTCCCTCATCTGAACTTCGATTCAGCGAATTTTTTTTTTTTTGAATTTGGGTATTTTTCTGCAAGGAATCGAAATTTGCTATTTGTTTCTAATTTTTTTTTACAGAAAGTTTCAGATCTTCTCTGCAAAATATCGGTCCAAAACTCAAAACTTTGAAATCTCCTCTCAGTATACTGTTCTCTCCTTTGATCACCTGTGCTCTGATACCATGTAGAATTTTGTAGAATTTTTCCTACAAATCACCTAGCTTTGATACCATGTAGAACTTTTTCTACAAATCAGCTAGCTCTAATACCATGTAGAAATTTCCCACCTGTAGATCAACCTGGCAATGCAATGTACCAAAGAAAAACACTTTATCTAATTCTACAAACAATTTAGCGGAAGCTTAATCAACCATGAGCAACATCAATAAGAACACATATAACTGATAAGAAGGAATCAATCACACATAACATAGAATAATTTACCCGGGGAAAGCACCTGCCTAAAACCCCATCTCTGTATTATCATATAAGTGGAAATATAGTCCGGATTACACAAAGCCTTAGCTCGGAAGCTATCTAGCTCTTAGTACAATCCCTCTACTACTCATAGACAATCAAAGGCATCTCACAAACCTTCTCCTCTACCCTCAAAGCCTCCCATTTCATTGTGCAGTTTCCTTGGGGTCCATTGCTGCCACCTATGTGAATTGGCCTTTTCACACACTGACTAACCTCTGATCTAACTCCTCAAACTTGAAGGAGATAAATCCTCCTCATGGATGAGCTTCCTTTATAGGAAAAATATTCATCCAACTGAAAGTACACTGTCCCTTCTCTAATCTCAACTGGGTCTCTGTCTGAACTGCCATGCATCAGTCATCCTTGAGAGAATACTCAATTATCTGAAAATAACAGATGACACATGCATGCAAGCATTAACAAACTGTATCTCATTAATTTAAAAACTTGTTAAATTAATTTAACTGAACTTGACTAAGCTAAACTAAGTCAACTGATATTCTCAATATAGAACTCATCCTTAATTCCTCAATCAGTGGAGCAAATCAAGGACACATTCCCCAACCAGTGGAGAAATAATTGCATGTTCTGACAAAGACTTCAAGTTTGATTTTCCTTAACTAATTAACTCATGGAGAATTAATTAATTAATATTCCAAACTGTTGGTAAGACCAAATTCGAATTTTACTTCCTATTTTAGACCAGGGATTGTCTAAAAATATGAATCCAACTTGAACTGCTAAAAATAGAACTTCTATTTTTATCACTTCCTTGTTGTCCAATCTAGTACTGACGCCAAAACTGCTATTTTTAGCACTTCTATTTTTAGCAATTTCTTGTTACCAGTTTTCAACGCTCCTTCTCAATAAGAAAGGCTTCCTCTCGAACCCGATCTTGTACCTCTAGAATGTTCTGCATGCAACACATCTACCAAGTGTGGTTGCTCTAGCAACTCTCAGAACAAAAAAAACTCCTAACTGACCACTTTGTTGGGCTGGAAACATACTCTGATGCTGAAGCTCTACCTGCTGCTGAAAAGTGCTCCCTCTCTGACCTCTATGCTACTGCAACATCTCCATGCATCTTGCACCATTGCACCCTTCTCTGTGATACCCTGCACTGTGCAACATACTTGTGCCTCTCGCATTGCTGCAGTCTACATGCTATGCATTGTCCTGGGATTCCTTGCACTGTAGCTCTCTCTGTTGCTCCATCCGCATCTATCTCTACCCAATCAATCAGTTCTTGCTACTCTACATGGGGGCTCCATAGCAAGGTCTCATCCAAGAGGTTGGGTACCTCAAGGATCCTGCCCCTCCTCCATGGGATAATCACTCCACATTGCCCCACCTCCTACCTAGAGGTATGGCTGCATGTGATCCCTCTACCCACCTGGCTCGAAGTTTTTACCTACTAGAGGTCTCTGCATGAGTAGATGTCTCTACCTAATCTCCTCTTGGCTTCTCTAGTTGTGGCTGCTCCACAACCTCTTGAAGCTGCTACACCAATCGTGGCTCCTCCACAATTGTCTGATACTTCTTCTGGCGTTGCATGTTGAGAGGTAATATACTCTTCCTCTCAACCACCAACTCTCTGACCTTTGCCTTGCTCAAGGCTTTGCATGTATCTTGTACCTAAAGTACATACAGGTTCTTGGCTAGAACACCAATCTATTTCCACTTTCCCACCGACACGAAATTTTCTGGAAGAAGAGCTGATTTTAAATTAGCGATATCTCCCTCAGCTGAACTCCGATTCAGTTGATTTCTCTTTTGAATTTGGGTATATTTCCGTAAGGAATTGAAATTTGCAATTTGTTTCTAAAAATTTTGTATAGACAAGTTTCCGATCTTCTCTACAAACTCATGCCCAAAACTCAAAACTTTGAAATCTCCTATTAGTCTATTGTTCTCTCCTTTGATCACCTATGCTCTAATACCATGTAGAATTTCATAGAATTTTTCCTACAAATCAGCTAGCTTTGATACAATGTAGAAATGTTTCTACAGATCAGCTAGCTCTGATACCATGTAGAAATTTCCCGCCTGTACATCAACTTGGTAATGCAATGTACTAAAGCAAAACACTTGATCTACTTCTACAAACCAATTTAGTAGAAGCTTAATCAACCATAAGAAACATCAATAAGAACACATATAACTGATAAGAAGGAATCAATCACACATAACACAAAAGAATTTACCTGGGGAAAGCACCTGCTTAAAACCCCATCTCTGTATTATCATATAAGTGGAAATATAGTTTAGATTACACAAAGCCTTAGCTCGGAAGCTATCCATCTCTCAGTACAATCCCTATACTACTCATCCATAGTCAAAGGCTTCTCACAAACCTTCTCCTCTACCCTCCAAGCCTCCTATTTCCTTGTGCAGTTTCCTTTGGGTCCAGTGTTGCCACCTGTGTGACTTGGCCTCTTCACACACTCACTAACCTCTAATCTAACTGCACAAACTTGAAGGAGATAAATCCTCATCATGGATGAGCTTCCTTTATAGGAAAAATATTCATTCAACTAATAATACACTGACCCTTTTCTAATCTCAACTGGGTCTTTGTCTGAACTGCCATGCATTAGTTATCCATGAGAGAATACTCAGTTATCTGAAAATAAGAGTTGTCATATGCATGCAAACATTAACAAACTGTATCTCATTAATTTAACAACTTGTTAAATTAATCTAACTGAACTTGACTAAGTTAAACTAAGTCAATTGATCCTCTCAATATAGAACTCATCCTTAATTCCTTAATCAATGGAGCAAATCAAGGACACATTCCCCAATCAGTGGAGAGATAATTGCATGTTCTCACAAAGACTTCAAGTTTGATTTTCCTTAACTAATTAACTCATGGAGAATTAATTAATTAATACTTCAAACTGCTGGTAAGACCAAATTCAAATTTTACTTCCTATTTCATATTAGGGACTGTCTAAAATAGGAATTCAACTTGAACTGCTAAAAATAGAACTTCTAATTTTTGCGCTTCCATTTTTTATTCTATGTTTCCTAATCCAGCACTGATACCCAAACTGCTATTTTTAGCAGTGCTATTTTTAGCACTTCTATTTTTAGCAATTTCTTGTTGTCAATTTTTAACACTCCCTCTCAACAAGAAAGGCTTACTCTTGAACCCAATCTTGTACCTCTGGAATGTTCTGCATGCAACACATCTACCAAGTGTGGTTGCTCCAACAACTCTTGGAACAAAAAAACTCCCAATTGACCACTCTGTTGGGCTAGAAACATACTCTGATGCTAAAGCTCTACCTACTACTCACAAGTGCTCCCTCTCTGACCTTTGTGCTACTGCAACATCTCCATGCATCTTGCACCATTGCACCCTTCTCGGTGCTACCCTACACTGTGCAACAGACTTGTGCCTTTCGCATTGTTGTAGTCTACATGCTCTACGTTGTCTTGGGATTCCTTGCACTGTAGCTCTCTCTGTCACTCCATCCGCATCTGTCTCTACCCAATCAGTCAGTTCTTGCTACTCCACATGGGCGCTCCTATAGCAAGGTCTCATCCAAGAGGTTGGGTACCTCATGGATCTTGCCCCTCCTCCATGGGACGATTACTCCACATCGCCCCACCTCCTACCTGGAGGTATGACTACATCTGATCCCTCTACCCACCTTGCTCGAAGTTTCCCCCTACTAGAGGTCTCTGCATGAGTAGATGTCTCTACCTGATCTCCTCTCGGCTTCTCTAGTTGTGGCTGCTCCACAACCTCCTAAAGCTATTGCACCAATCATGGCTCCTCCACAATTGTCTTAGACTTCTACTAGCGTTGCATGTTGAGAGGTAATATACTCTTCCTCTCAACCACCAAGTCCCTAACCTTTGCCTTGCTCAAGGCTTTGCATGTATCTTGTACCTCAAGTACATACATGTTCTTGGCTAGAACACCATCTGTTTCCATTGTCCCACCATCATGAAATTTTCTGGAAAAAGAGCTGATTTTAAATCAATGATATCTCCCTTATCCAAACTCCGATTCAGCTGATTTTTTTTTTTTGAATTTGGGTATTTTTCCCCAAGGAATCGAAATTTGCTATTTATTTCTGAAAATTTTGTACATAAATTTTCAGATCTTATCTGCAAACTCTCGGCCCAAAACTCAAAACTTTGAAATCTCCTCTCAGTATACTATTCTTTCCTTTGACCACCTATGCTCTGATACCATGTAGAATTTTTCCTACAAACCAGCTAGCTTTGATACCATGTAGAACTTTTTCGAGAAATCAACTAGTTCTGATACCATGTAGAAATTTCCCACCTATAGATCAACTTGGTAATGCAATGTAATAACGCAAAACACTTGATCTACTTCTACAAACAATTTAGCGAAATCTTAATCAACCATGAGCAACATCAATAAGAACACATATAACTGATAAGAAGGAATCAATCACACATAACATAGAAGAATTTATCGAGGGAAAACACCTGCCTAAAACCCCATCTCTGTATTATCATGTAAGTGGAAATATAGTCTGGATTACACAAAGCCTTAGCTCGAAAGCTATCCAGCTCTCAGTAAAATCCTTCTGTTGCTCATAGATAGTCAAAGGCTTCTCACAAACCTTCTCCTCTACCCTCCAAGCCTCCTATTTCCTTGTGCAGTTTCCTTTGGGTCAAGTGTTGCCACTTGTGTGACTTGGCCTCTTCACACACTCACTAACCTCTGATCTAACTGCACAAACTTGAAGGAGATAAATCCTCATCATGGATGAGCTTCCCTTACAGGAAAAATATTCATTCAATTGATAATACACTGACCCTTCTCTAATCTCAATTGGGTCTCTGTCTGAATTGCCATGCATTGCTTATCCATGAGCGAATACTCAATTACCTAAAAATAAGAGTTGTCACATGCATGCAAACATTAACAAATTGTATCTCATTAATTTAACAACTTGTTAAATTAATCTAACTAAACTTGACTAAGTTAAACTAAGTCAACTGATCCTCTCAATATAGAACTCATCCTTAATTCCTCAATCAGAGGAGAAAATCAAGGACACATTCCCCAATCAGTGGAGAAATAATTGCATGTTATCACAAAGACTTCAAGTTTGATTTTCCTTAACTATTTAACTCATGGAGAATTAACTAATTAATATTCCAAACTGCTGGTAAGACCAAATTCAAATTTTACTTCCTATTTTAGACCAGGGACTGTCTAAAAATAGGAATCTAACTTGAACTACTAAAAGTAGAACTTCTATTTTTCGCACTTCCATTTTTCATTCCCTGTTTCCCAATCCAACACTAATGCCCAAACTGCTATTTTTAGTAGTGCTATTTTTAGCACTTCTATTTTTAGCAATTTCTTGTTGCCAATTTTCAATAGGTATTATGTAGCCATTGTGTCACAACATGTGTATTCATTGTATTGTATGGTTTGTATTTATATGTATTGTGTTGTACACCAGGTGTAGGTGTACGTGTTGTGTTGTACATCGAGTGTAGGTGTATGTGTATTTTTGTGCAACAGGTGTAGGTGTGTGTGCCATGATATACATCGGGTGTAGGTTTATGTGTTGGACAATGTGATGGGATAGGCAAGTCTAGGACTATCTCGGCCCTTATTGTCAATATCGAGGGTTGAGGTAGTTTAGCCTCTGGATGCCATTATTGTTGATATTAAGGGTTGAGGTGGTTTAGTCTCTAAATTCCCTTGTTGTTGATACTGATTGTTGAGGCAGTTTAGTCTCTAAATGTCGTTATTACTAATATTGAGGGTTGAGGCAGTTTAGTCTTTGGATGCTCTTCTTGAGGGAGGAGAAGGTTTAGCCTGTGGATTCCCTTGTTTCTTGAAGAGGAGAGAATGCATTGGGTTCTTACCAAGTTTGGAAAACCAAAACACTATGTCTATGAGATAGAAGAAAAGAGAAGGCACTGGGTGCTTGCCCAATTCGGCAACCCATTAAGTGTGTGAATGGAAAGGACAAAGAACAAAGGCGGAAGAAAAACAACCATTTAAGATAAGCATCAATATTTTATTTTAGTTTTTAATTATGCATGTGATCTATGAATTTTATTTATGATGGTTATATGTGATCTATGATTTTGATTTATGATGGTTGCATTTTGAGCTAACTAGATGTGATATGTTTATACATGATAATTTGATTGAAGAGCTAGTTTGACTTGTTGTGATAGGAATTAAATAAAATTTCAAGTGTACCTTATTAATAGGCCACCAATGAGGTATGATTTGAATTTATTTCAATTCCATTTTACTTTAGTGTCAATTGTGTTTGGTACAAGAATGTAAGGAAATGCCCTGTTTGAGTGGCTAGAATTGGCTGTAAGAATTAGTAGCAATGACAAAAGGAATTGGAACATGTAGTAGTATGTTGGTAAAGCATTTAGGAGCAGGGCCATTGTGGGACACTAGTACCCAATAATGTTCAATTATTTCCATGACCATGCTATGAATGGTATGATGGTTTTGAGGTAGGGATATGCCTTGGCCTTTGAACCTTCCAATGCAAGAAAAATTTTCCAAGGGATGGATCACCTGGGAAATGGGATGTTAGGGAACTTCGAAGTTGAGTGACTTCATGGAATGGGGTGACTGGATTGCTTAAGGGACTTTGTAGCAGAGAAGGGAATATTGGGAAATGAATTTGTTTTGATTATTAGAATTGCTATATGGAATCAAATGCACATTGGGAGTGTGCCCTAGAAAAATGAGTCGGTAATTATTCACTGAGGGAACAAGTAGTGCAAGGATTGTAATGCTAGACATTGGATGCAACTTTGACTTTGGTAGTAGATTCTAGACTTTCAAGGAAGGAGGTGAATCATGGTATTTCTTTGAGGGTGGAGGTGTGAGCCTCTAGATTCCCTTTGTTAGGTTCCTATACCAATAGGAGTGATAATTTGGAATGAATGAGATTAAGCCTTGTAATATTGTACATACCTTTCCTTTCTGCAAATGTTTTCCATATTAAAAAATTTAAAAATGTAAAGAGGCTACGTCCTAGAAGAATAATCAAAAGACAAAAAGAATGAAAAAGGTCAAAAAATGAAAATATATGAACTCAAAAAGACAAAAAGAGACTATGAAAGTGAGCAAGTCAAAATGCCACTGCTATTCACTCTTTTGCATAATAAAAGATTGTGTGCAGCTTGTTACTCATGCCACAATCCATGATAGTCAAATTGTTTAAACTTGGCTATTTCATGTTTTTAATTTTATGCTTATAGGTAGAGAATAAAATCTGACCAAACAGTGTAATCTTGGCAGATAATGAGATAGGTAGAATAAATAAAAGGTACTCATCAGTTTAATCTGAGCCCTTGGATGATATAAGGTTAGAATTAGTTAGTTTACTTTGTAAAGAAAAGAAAATGATTGATAAGGGTTTGCTAGCCTAAATGCACCCTAATAAAATGAAGAAAAAATGGTAGGGTGAGTAAATGGGTAAGTAGTAGGAAGGTTGCAGAAATGTCATGTAATTGCACAAAGAGCACTTCTGTCATTGATTCAATTGAATCATTCAAATAGGCATAAGAAGTAAGAAAAGAAAAAGAAATGATTTACAATATGGTGTTTAACGTCGCCTCATCCATTTCACCTCTTCACTTCACTAATTTCCCATAAATAAAGTTCTAGTACTTCAAACCTGCATGTCAAAAAGGCTGAGAGGATTTATCTGGCTTTTGTGAGGCACTAGACCGTCGGCTTAATGACTTAGGGCAACAAGTATTAGAATCCATTTGCCCTTCATAAGAATCCATTTCCCCTCCTTTTTCCCTAAGAAAAGCCCTTTTTCTAAGGTTTAAACACCTTTGCCTAGGAAAAGTCACTCACCCCAATGTGAAACCCTTTTACACAAAAAACCCCAACAAGTACACTTATCCTAAAATAATAAGTGTATGTAACACACATAACATTTCATATACCTAAGTATAATATGCCTTCCGCTCATTTCACCACATTAATTTTTTTAACTTTATTATTTAAATTGCAAAAAAACCCACTACCCCGTATATATTTAACTCCCTTATACAAAACAACCCCACCCCTTAGTTTAGTTATAAAATATTTTGCTACCCCAACATCCCATGAAATCTATTAAATCCCACCTTCAGTCCTTAATCCAGTGTTAAACAGTCCCCGATGAGATTAAGATCTAAGTTAGTCTCATACTGCCAATGATTAGTCCCATGCGACCCGGAAAAAACTTTATGGGTAAATCTCTGTGTGGCTTCACCTCCCGATCACCATTGATCGTCCCTCTCCCACATCCAGTGGATTGCATCCATATCGAGCTGACTCAATGTCCACCATTTACCCACCGTATAAGGTGGTTTTCCTCCCAGCCCCTAATGCTATGTGGCAAATGCTAAATGGAATCAGGTGACCTCTCCCATGTCCACACCACAAAAGAAGTGCGATGGCCCTCCAAAACCACTTCCACCATTTAACTAAAAACTGCCACTGTTCATCAATTATTGAATCCGCCAAAATTAACCATGTTTCCTATAAAAGCCTTATTTCCCCTCTTTTCACTCTTTTCGCGCATTTGCCTTTGAGAGCTCAGAAAGTCATTGCGACCCCTGCAAACATAAAATCGGCTCATAGACCTCTGCCATTGCTCCACAGACGCTGTAGAAAACCTAGATTGTTCATCAATTTGTACCAGTATCGTATGAACCTCTGCAGCCACCATAAACCACCCATTCACAATCTATTTCTCCCAAATTCTAGGTATTTAACCATGGAGTTGCAACTCCATTATCAAATTCCAAGTCAATTCACCCTCTTGACACTGTTAGTTAAGTAAAAAAAATCAAATTTACTTAAATTTTAACACTGTGAGACACAAAAAACTACAAAACCTCCATTGCCCTAAAAACGTTGATTCATCCCCCCACACTCAAATCCATAAGAACTGAGTATGTGTGCCCCAATTGCAATGGATGTAAGGCCCATCACTACACCTCATTTAGACCTAGACCACATTCCCCTGGCTGACAAAGGCTTCCAAATATAGGGTACCATTATCCTAGAAACCCTACTCAAAGTACATTTCCAAAGTAGGGCAAGTGCCTGAACCATGCTAATGAAATTGGCCTTTAGGAGTCAAATTTTCCCAAGTACCAGTTCGCCCAAGTCCACATTTTTCTTGAGATTGTTCACATGTGCTATGCATGCTATGTCCCCAGTCACAAAACCATCATGTTTCATGATGAGAAGGTCCTGTTCACTATCAGTGCCGAGTCCATTAACGAAATGATATAGCTCCAACCAGGGCTAAACCTAACTCCCATCTCAATTGGAGACCTGTTGGACTTGTATCCCAAACTTAGCTCTACAAAATTGGCCCAACTGTCCCAAACCTTCTTCAGAGAAGAGAAACACATCCCCAAGGACTCCTCCCCATATGTAGTTGCTATTTGTTCCCCATGGGGTCAGAACATTATAGCCATGATATCTTGTGTTTTGGGTTACTCCACAAGTGAGTACATTGATGAAATAATCCTTGCCTTTATGTCCATCTACACTCTAGGGCAGCCTCCTACTATCATTTACTATTTACCCAATTTATAGCTGATAGGATGCATGGGCAGTTCACAAGAATGGGAAATGAAATATTTTTGAAGTATTCCTCAGTCTTATACCATATGTTCTTGTATTATCAACCTAATAAGTTCCCATTCACCCTTCAGAAGTTGGACACCAAAGGTCAACCCAGATTAGTCATTTTTTGGACCCCATTGATCCACAAATATCATTCTCCATATCCTTACGTTGATTTCAATGGTTTATTTGTACATCCAGTCATGACAATGTTGACTGGAAGCCCTCCTCCTAGAAGCAGTCCAGAAATAAGAAGGGTCCTTCAACTTTCCAAGCAGACCAAAGTAGGTGACTAGTACCTTTACCAAAACCATAGAAAAATCAAAATATATGGTTTTATGCTTGCACCATACAAGTTGCCAAGATACCTCCCCATGAGGTTGTTTTCCCTAGAATATTATAGACAAATCATCAATGCAGATGAAGTCAACTTCATCAATGCCAAGAAGAAGGCCAACTTCAAAATCAAAGATCGATTAAGTCCCTTCATATGCAACTCTAGGGAGGCAGGAAAAGAGGCAAACTTGATATTGCAGGACATGAAGTTCCAAAGAAGTTTTGTTTGGATGTATGATCCTTTGGAATTCATCACAAAGAAAAGACAAAAGGTCAAGCTAGGACCCTTTATTCACCATCCCATACCTGAAATAGAAGCATATTCTAATGAAACATAATGGCTAGAGGGTACCCTAGTAGACCAAGATAACACCAGAGTAGATGTAGAAAATGCTCTGATTGATTTAGAAAGGTAGCTTGATGATAACTCTTTTCTACAGGTACCAAAAGAACCAAAAAGGACCTTGAGTACCCCTCTAGTCATGAAGACTCCTCAGAATGAGGAGAAGATCCCAAAGAGAAACAGAGAGGGGACTTCCACTTCAAGAATGGCCACCTCCGATTTGCAGCAGGAATCAAATAAGAGGCAAAGGCTAAGTCCAGCCTCTAAGCAGGAATATACTGAAGGCCTAGTTGATGTCACAAATACAGAATCAGAAAGAAGTAGGCCTACCACTCCATCTGAAGGCATGCAATAGAATTCCACATCACAAACTCAGATTTTGGAAATGCAGCTTATTGTTGAAGTGTCTTCATTTAGAAGGCCTACTAATAAAGATCAAGATATCCAAGAGAGATACAAATAAATCAAAGCTAGAAATAAGAGGCTTAAGGTCCAAACTTATCCACAATACCTAAAACTGATTCCTACCAATCAAACAAGGCTAATGTTAGCCTTTAACATTAAAGAGGGGAAGCTGCAGATGCCATTCATCAAGCCTACAACCTAGCAGCCAAAGACAACATCAGATTTGAAGAAGGTGGATTTTGAAGTGTTGGCAAGGGATATTCATCCCATAGACCAGATTGAACTACACAAACAGGATGGATAGATGATATACTCCACCTTGACAGGTAAAGCCATACCTACCCATTAGCTATAGAACTCTCTGTACAACATCTCAGCACAATTCCAGTTAGAGAAGGCCTCCTCATAGTCCAAGGATACAAGGATCAAGTCCTTAGAGGAATTAGTAATTAAATTGGGACACGATCCCAAGGAGTTGATGGAATTGGTCTTGAAGTTGAATGATCAACTTAAGGAGACAGAAAAGGAGTTGGATGCTTCAATTCAAATTAAGCAAATTGACATGGCCACGACTTCCAAATATGTCATCCCTACATTATCCACAATAGTCCCTTCTACACTGGCAGCATCGTTAGCACCCACTGCTCCACCTGCCACAACATTACCAGTCACAGCAGAACCTACAATAACAGCAGGTGCACAAGGAGAGAAAGTAGCAAAATTGGTTAAAGCCATGGAAGATATGTCTATCCAGGCTACAAAGATGAAAAGACTAAAAGAAAAGGTGGCAAGTTTGGAAACTAACTACAAACTTGCCCAACTCAAGAAAAAAGAAGAAACACAAAGGGCCTGGAGAATGGGTGAGAGAATCAAAGTCCTAGAGAAGGCCTTAACACTGGAGAAACCACTTGGACAAACCAAGGAAACGTTGTGGGCAAATATCATTGAATCTGTCAATGCTATTTGGCCATCAATCCAAGTTATTTTGGAACAGACAGAGCTAGTAAAGTTGGCTACAGAAGCTATCTAGAAAGTGAAGGAGGAATTGGGAGATAAGCCTGAGGATGCCAATAGACTCATCCACTTCCTCAATAGCAAGAATAGGTACAAGCTCCATGAGTTGAATATAGAAGATAGGATTGAGACCATTTTGGAAATAAGGAAGGTCATTTCCAAAAGGAAACTTGTGCTCAACTTAGAAGAAAAGTGCCACAATATGCAAGTAGTCATTAATAGGTTCATGGCTAAATTCTAGATTTTAAGAGAAAAGGGACTGCCTAGTCCAATGGTTATCAATGAGAAACTCATGCCATAGTTGGACTATGGTAATAAACTTAGACAGTTGGCTAAGGAACAAGCCAACTCTTCATCCATAAAAGCCCCGCCAACGGGAAAATTGTTGTATGACACATTTGAAAATTTGTTCTTTCTGAAACATGAGGTCAAACATTTATTCCTCACCAAGCCCAATTTTGCCAAGTATACTAAAGCTGATGATATCTATAGGAGGATGACAAATGTGAACTTACCTGATGAAAAATGGTGGGAAGAAATGACTGATTTACTGTGATAAATTTACAGCTAAAAGTTACTACACAGTAAAATTATAAATAGGAAGGTAAAAGGATGAAAACAAGGCAGGAGGGTCAAAGACTATCAGGGTCAAAGAGTGCTAGCTTAAAGATAAAAGTAAATAATATTCTAGCATGAAACACCACAACTGCAGGCCAGCATAAAAGGCTACAAGTCCAACCATAATAGCCATCAGTACCAAATAAAATGGGACAACATGAAACAATTCATTAGCTGCCTCTATCTTCTTGCAAGGAGATATTTGTATTTCCTAAAATAAATCTCAAGTTGGTTTGAGATATTTTGTAATAATTATTTTGTAAATATACTTCATAATTTAAAGTATGTAGGGTGGATTCTTAGACATTTCTATAGTTTTTCTTGATCAAAGACTGGAAGCTATTGTATCACTATTGGGACCAACAAGATATATTAATGAATAAAGCAAAGACATTTCATTGGATTCATGTGTAGTATGAAATACATACAAGTATCTTCTCTTGTGTTGTCGTTTTTCTTTACATTTTTTTTCATAATCTTAAATGTATCTGAAATCTAAATGCTATAATATGGAATGATATCTCAGAATTTGCTTCATTGCACTCTATTTTGACTATTATGCATTTTTATGTTTTCTACTAATTATCTAAGTTAAGGAATTCTTGATTGCTCCTTAGTTTAGGTAGTTTCCCTCTAGTCTATAGTAAAGGATTCTTAACTGCCCTTGCTCATGATCATCCTTTGTTCCTCATTTTACTCTTGGTTTGAGAATTCTTAAATGCTCTCTCACACTAGTTAAGATCATTTTTCCTATCCGATTTAAAGACCTGTATTTCACTCTGCTAGCTTTCCCTTTGAACACTCCCTTTAATGAGTTAATCCTAGTTCTACTGCCCTTATTTGACTCCATAGACCAATAGCCAGAGACATCATTCTATCAATTTTCTTAAGGATTCCACCATCCAATTTCCAATACAAATCCAAAACCCCACCCGAACTTTAAGAACTAGCCTAAAATCTCAACAAACAAAGCTAAAACATATAGAGAGAGCCCTCTTTGAGTCATGGGTTGGTTTGAGCCTATACTTAAAAGATTGATTTGTGGTTACCTTGGCATTTTCCTTATTTTGATAACTTCTAGGGGTAAATTCTGAGTGATAACATAGCGGTGACCATACTGGGGACAAACCCTTAGTCCTAATAAAGCTTTGAGAAATTTTTAATTCTATATTTTGAGCCTCTTAAAGTAATTTATTAGAAGTTATTTCTCACAAAAAGAAAACAATTAGAAAAAAGTTTGAAACTTTGGCTTTAAGGAGAACCCGTTATACTAGGTCTAACCTAGATCCAAACCCTTCCCGAGTGTTCAACAATCCCAACCTGATTTCAAGAAAATCCAGAAAAGAAGAAAGTTCAGCCAAATACACACCCTTAGTTAAAAATGATTCACGTCCTAGTGAATGGTTGCTTTTAGAAGATCTTCCCTTTGATGAGCAATTTGATTTGTCATTATTTAAGTCAAAGTCTAAAAGTGAAATATGCGATACTGTTCTAGACCCTGATTTTATTGTAGACCTTGAAGCCCAAAAACCCAATTTGACAATTGATGAATATATTGTGAATTCTCCATAATAATCCCTTAGTACTACTAAGATCCTAGAGCTTTCTGAACAATCTTCAAACTCTTTGAGTTCACCATTATTCCCTTCAAATTCATCAATAAAACCTTCTAAAATCCACTCTTCACCACTGTTTGTACCTACTCTTCCTCACCAACCTTTCATATCCCATCCATCACCTACTAATCTTGGTCCTTCATCCACTATCATCCCACCTTCGAGGACCTCAACCCCACATCTTAACCCCTCCCAGCATACAGCCATGGCCAACAAATATGCTCCCCTCATCTTACCTTCCCCACTTGGTTCTATGCCAACAGACTACCAGAGTAAAATTATTCAATTTGATGGCATATGACACTACACTGCACAACACCATGTTAATAGGATGATTGATTACTTTGAACTACATTAAATTGATATTGTGGATGTTCAAATGAGACTATTTGCTCAAACTTTAGCTGGTGATGTTAGGGAATGGTTTAGATCATTACCTAATAATAGTATTGATATTTTAGAAGCATTTCATCAACAATTTTTGAACAGATGAGAAAAGAAAAAAATCCCCTACAAATCCTTTCCGAGTATGAAAACATTAGAAGAGGACCAAATGAAAATGTTCAATATTACTGCACTAGATTTAATAGTATATATAATGATATCCCAGTTAATATGAGGTCCCCACCTGACTTAGCTTTAATAAAGTTCCCTAATGGTTTTGACATAGATATGGCATTCCAACTTACGGAAAGAAACCCACCAACCCTAGAATATATGCAAAGTGTAGTAGTAAGTGTAGAGGCTAATTTATCAGCTAAAAGAGCTAGAGTTAGGAATGAAAGAAGAGGAAATGCTAAAGATAAACCTTCACCCTTTGATATTAAAATAGATAGCTTAGCTAAAGGTATGGAAAAGTTAATGGATATAGTAGATAATATGGAGAGGAAGCCTCAATGGGATAACCAACAAGCACCTCCAGTTAGAAACCCAAACTTTAGGAAAACCCAAAACCAAAACACTGGAAAAAATGAACCTGATCAGAATATTAGGCCTCCTTTTCAAGTAAATTGTGCAGAGACATCCCATCTTGAAGGTCCAGAAGAAGATACACAGATCAACTTGATGGGAATTAGTGATTATGATACTACTTTTCTAACCCAAGATGAGCAGGAACTGCATATGCTACAGCAATTGCAAATGCAGTCTAGAGAGTCATTTCATTATAAAGAAGGATATGATTCTGCCATATTCGAAGTACACAAATAGTATAACTTAAAATATCCCTAATCAAACCAAGAAAACAATGTCAAATAAACCCAAGAAAATCAAAGAAGCCCCAGTTTCTAAAATCCTCCAGAGTCTCCCTAGACAAAACCAGAATGGTACTGGCCCCACCATTTTAGATATAACCCCTAATCAACCTTCTGAGGAGCATCCCTCCACTTCAATTTCCCCTAAAAAACTAGTTGACACACCTCAAAACACCAGATTTGAAAACCCACAAAAAGAGGTCCCCAATAAAGGAAAAGAAGACCATCCCACTCAAATTCCTACTGTGAAAATTCCAAACCCTCAAACAGAGAAAGCCCCTTTTCCCTTCAATCTAGGAGAAGAGGTAGCCAAACTAAAGATTTTAGTTCATTTAATAGAATTGATCAAGAATGAAACGTACAAAACATAAATAAACCAGACCTTGAACATTGCTGAAAATGAGGATTCAGTCAACCTTTTTGATGACCAACCATAACTCATATTTGGTCTAGATATTAATGTCAAACCATTAGACAGAGGAGTTCCACCTTTCTACATCAACGTTAGTATCCATGATAAAATCCTACACAATGCAATGTTGGATTCTGGTGCCTCCCACAATTTAATGCCCAAAGCAGTAATGGAAAAATTAAACCTAGACATTACAAGGCCTTACAAGGACCTATTTTCGTTTGACTCCAATCAAGTGCAGTGTCTAGGATTAATCAAAGACCTTTGTGTTACCTTAGTCCAATATCCTATTAATATCATTCTTATGGATATTATGGTTGCTGACATCCCACCAAAGTATGGCATGTTTTTATCCAGATCATGGGGAGCCAAACTTCAGGGATCTATACAACTTGGTATGTTATATGCAACAATATCTATGTTTGGGCAACCCAAGAAGTTGTACCGTGAAACTCTAATGAAATACATGGTAAGTAGCCAAGAGCAGCCTCAAAACTTTCCGATCTACTCTGTACATTCAGACATTTCTGTATAATGTCGATCAAACACAAGAAACTCTTTTAGACAATGTTGATACAGAACCAAAAGAGATTGTAGTTTCTATTCAAAATGAAACTATCCAAACTTTAGAACTTTCCACTAAACAAGATAACCAAGTTTATTTAAATGAGGAAGAGTTTGTTGCAATAGATGTTGAAAATTATGAACATGCGATATTGTGGAATTTTGAGTTTAATGGATCAGTAAATAAGTTTCGAGTAGGAGTAGGAGTATGGATATACAATTTGGAGAATAATCACTCAAAAGACCATGCATACAGATTGAATTTTAAATGTACTAACAATATGGCAGAGTATGAAGCACTAATTCTAGGTCTTAAATTAGTTAGAAATCTAGGAGCTAAAAGGGTTTTTGTCATGGGAGACTCTGAACTAGTTATAAAACAGATTGATAATATATATATGACAAAGGACCCTAGATTAAGTTGTTATAGAGGAACCATTTTAGAAATACTCTCACTTTCTTACAAACTAATCTTGGTGTAATTCCTAGAAAACACAATATGGAAGCTCATAGTCTAGCAATGTTTACCAACACTTGCAAGTTACCCTTTCAACCTAACTATCAATACACTGCAAAAGTTAGGCACAGACCTGCAATTCCTGGTAATTTGAAGAACGGGAAAATACTCTCTAATGAAAAGAAGATAAACAAATTTTTAGTCTCAGAAGAAGAAATTGTAAATAGCAATATAGATACTGACACATCAACAAATCATAACATTAAAAATGAGATAGAGCTAAATTAGATAGAAGGTAAAGAAGTAGATAGATTCCATCCTACTAAATTTACTAAATCGGATGTAGAAAACCTAGAGTAAGTTGAGATTGATGAGATAATTAACGAAGACACTGAAGTAATTAATTTCAAAGATAAATTCTTACCCAAGGGATTAACGCCTTTCGAAGATCTATTTGATTCTAATGATGTTCCTAGGAAACCCAAATGGAAACTTTGAAATCTAATATAGAGGAGTGTAATATAGGCACTGATGAAAACCCAAAATCGATCAAACTCTCAAAATCATTACCTCCAACTGAAAAAGTAAAATACATTGAATTATTAAAATAATTTCAAGATGTCTTTACTTGGAGTTATGAGGACCTTAAATCCTATGACACCAACATCATACAACACACCATTCCTATAAGAGAAAATCAAAAGCCTTTCAAACAAAAACCAGGAAGGATTAATGTTGTCTTATTACCTGCTATTGAAAAGGAAATTCAAAGGATGTATGATGCTAAGATAATTGCACCAATCATATTTTCTAATTGGGTTTCAAACTTGGTGCCAACTAGGAAGAAAATTGGTGAGATCAGACTTTGTGTGGATCTTAGAAACCTCAACAAAGTGTCATTGAAATACAATTACCCTCTCCCCAAAATGGACCACATTTTACACAGAGCAGTTGGAGCAACTAGAATCTCATGATTGGATGGGTTTTCTGGTTACAATCAGATTTTAGTTCATCCTGATGAGGAAGCCAAAATTTCCTTTACTACTCCTTGGGGCATGTTCATGTATGTGAAAATGCCTTTTATACTAATGAATACAGGAGCCACTTTCGAGAGGGCTATGAATATAGCCTTTGCTAAAGAAATACATGATTTCTTGGTGATATACCTAGATGATATTATTGTATTTTCAAAATATCACAACCAACATTTGGATCATCTTAGGCAAGCTTTTATTAAATGCAAGAAATATGGAATTTATTTGAACGCCAAGAAGTCTTTGTTTCAGTTAGAAGAAGGAAAGCTATTAGGTCATATAATTTCAAAATATGGTATCTGAATAGACCTTCCAAGAATAGAAGCCATTTTACAGATACAACATCCCAGGAATATTAGAGAACTGCAAGATTTCTTAGGGAAAATTTACTTTCTTAGAGGATTTATTTCTAATTTAGCATAATTAATTAGATCAATAATAACATGTTGAAAAAGGATTGTTGAGCCTAAGAAATCCTTTGAAGACATCAAACTGGCCTTAACTAAAACACCAACATTAATCAGTCCAAAATTTGACAGAGATTTCATTTTATTTTCCTTTGCTTCTGAGCACACAATTGTTGCAGTCCTACTGCAGAAAAATGACCAGGGCTATGAACAACCTATTGCTTTCTTCAGCAAAGCCGTGAGAGATGCCCCCTTAAAATATAACATAATGGAAAAACAAGCCTTTGCTTTGGTCAAAGACATCAACGATTTTAGGTGTACATTTTATATTCTCATATAGTGGCCTACGTTCCTAATTCAGTAGTCAAAGACATCCTAACTCAGGAAGTTCTAGATGGAAAAAGAGGAAAGTGGATTGCTACTATTCTAGAATACGATATTGAAATCAAACCAACTAAGTTAATCAAGGGCCAAGGTTTAGCCAAGCTCATGGCTGAATCAAACTATCAAGCCTTAGATATAAACTTCATTGTAGCAATAGATGATGAGGAGGAGATGGATACTCCACTAATCAACCAGGCCTTTATTGAATCACCATGGTATACTGATGTTATATACATTTTACTAAATTTACAAGCTCCTCCTGAATTATCTAGGATTGAAAGTAGGTTTTTAAAGATCAAATCCTTAAAATTCTGTATATTAGACAATGGTAAGTTTTGGAGAGATCATGAAGGCATTCTTCTCAATTACCTATTAAAAGATGAAGCTGACAAGGTGTTGCAATAGTTTCATGTAGGTGACTGTGGAGGGCACATTTACTGGAAAACCATAGCAGATAAAATTCTTAGAGTTGGTTTGTACTGGCCAACTTTGTTTTCTGATGTCAAGAAATATGTGACCTCCTATCACAAATGTAAAATTTTTTAGGGAAGTAAAATGCTCTTACCTTTACCCCTCAAACCTAGCTCTACTGAAATGCCTTTCCAACAATGGGGTTTAGACTTCATTGGTGAAATTCACCCACCCTCCTCTACCCAACACAAATGGATCCTTACTGCAACAAACTATTTCAAAAAATGGATAGAGGCCATACCTTCAAGAAATGTCGTCGATACTATTATCATAACCTTCCTTGAAACCAATATTGTGTCAAGATTTCGATGTCCAACCAAGCTCATTATTGATAATGCAGTAGCCTTTAAATCCAAAAGAATGATAGATTTGTGCAAAAAGTACCATATAACCCTGGGCCATTCCATAGCTTATTATCCTCAAGGAAATGGATTAGCAAAATCCTCAAACAAAATCCTGGTAAACATCATTAAAAATTTATTGGAGGACAATAAGAAAACATGGAAGAAAAAGTTGGTTAATGCCTTATGGGTAAACAGACTAACCACTAAGAAATCAATTGGTACTTCTCCCTATCAACTAGTTTATGGAATAGAAGTTGTTTTTCCATCTTCCTTGGGAACACCAATGATGAATTTACTTCAAGAAATGCAGGTTGAACCAAATAGTATCCAAAGAAGAATCAACCAAAGGATTCACCTTCAACAAACCAGGGAGGAAGTATATATCAGGTCTCAAGTTGTGCAGGAAAGGATTAAAAAGATTTTTTATAAGAGAACCAAGGTTGAAGACTTCTACCTTGGTGACAAAGTACTCAAGTGGGATTCAAGAAGGGAAGATAAAGGTAAACATGGGAAATTTGATTTTCTATGGAAAGGTCCATATGTCATTTATGCTTTCAGAGGTAATAATGCTTTCTTCCTAAGAGAAATGGATGGTACATTTGTAGAAGGTGGGCGAGTGAATGGTTGAATTCTCAAACACTATTTTGAACCTGGTTACTAATTCTCACTTTGCATTAGAGCATATTTTATTTTCAAAAGTCTAGATTGGATTGGATGGTGATTTTTTGAATTTGAAGCCCGAAGAGAAGGCCCTAAGCTTTGAAAAATTCGCTGTCATAAGTATTAATAATGAAAAAGAACATAAAAACATTTGGCAAGGAAATATCAATAGTAATTCAAAGGCTACTGATCTACAAAGTTCTTGACATTTCACTAGAAAATGCCATCCCCAAGTGGAGCCATTGTTAGGTTCCTATACCAATAGGAGTCATAATTTTGAATGGCTGAGATTAAGCCTTGTAATATTATACATACCTTTTCTTTTTGCAAATGTTTTCCATATTAATAAATTAAAAAATGTAAAGAGGGTACATCCTAGAAGAATAATCAAATGACAAAAAGAATGAAAAAGGTCAAAAAATGAAAATATATGAACCCCAAAAGACAAAAAGAGACTATGAAAGTGAGCAAGCCAAAATGCCATTGCTATTCACTTTTTTGCATAATAAAAGATTGTGTGCATCTTGTTACTCATGCCACAATCCATGATAGTCAAATTGTTTAAACTTGGTTATTTCATGTTTTTAATTTTATGCTTATAGGTAGAGAATAAAATCTAACCAAACAATGTAATCTTGGCAGATCATTAGATATGTAGAATAAATAAAAGGTCCTCATCAATTTAATCTAAGCCCTTGGATGATATAAGGTTAGAATTAGTTAGTTTAGTTTGTAAAGAAAAGAAAATGATTGATAAGGGTTTGTTAGCCTAAATGCACCCTAATAAAGTGAAGAAGAAAATGGCAGGATGAGTAAATGGGTAAGTAGTAGGAAGGTTGCAGAAATGTCATGTAATTGCACAAAGAGAACTTCTGTCATTGATTCAAATGCTTCATTCAAATAGGCATAAGAAGTAAGCAAAGAAAAAGCAATGATTTACAATATGCTGTTTAACATCCCCTCATCCATTTCACCTCTTCACTTCACTAATTTCCCATAAATAAAGTTCTAGTACTTCAAACTTGCAAGTCAAAATGGCTCAGAGCATTTCTCTGACTTTTGGAGGGACCAGACCCTCACTTAATGGCTTATGGGAACAAGTATTAGAATCCATTTCCCCTTCATAAGAATCCATTTCCCCTCTTTTTTCCCTAAGAAAATCCCTTTTCCTAAGGTTTAAACACCTTTGCCTAGGAAAAGTCACTCACCCCCATGTGAAACCCTTTTACACAAAAAAACCCACCAAATACACTTATCCTAAAATGCTAAGTGTATTAACGTGCATAACATTTCATACACCAAGTACAATACCCCTTCCACTCATTTCACCACATATTAATTTTTTTTAATTTATTATTTAAATTCCCGAAAAACCCAATACCTCGTATATATTTAACTCCGTTATACAAAATAACCCCACCCCTTAATTTAGTTATAAACTATATTACTACCTCATAATCCCACAAAATGTATTAAATCCCACCCTCAGTCCTTAATCCCATGTTAAAGAGTCCCTGTTGAGATTAAGCTCTAAGTTAATCTCATACTACCAATGATTAGACCCATGGGCCCCCCAAAAAACTTTATGGGTAAATCACCACGCGACTTCACATCTCGATAGTCGTTGATCGTCCCTCCCCCACATCCAATGGCTCACATCCATATCAGGCTGACCTGATGTCTTCCCTTTACCCACCCGATAAGGTGGTTTTCCTTCAGGCCCCCGATGCTACGTGGTGAACGCTGAATGGAATTGAGTGACCTCTATCGAATATCACCCACAACATAAAAGTGGTGCAATGGCCCTCCAAAACCACTTCCCCAATTTAACCGAAAACTATCACTATTCATCAATTAGTGAGCCTGCCAAAATTAACCATTTTTCCTACAAAAGCCTAATTTCCCGTCTTTTCACTCTTTTCGCGCATTTGCCTTTGAGAGCTCAAAAAGTCGTTGCAACCCCTGCAAACAGAAAATTGGCTCATAGATCTTTGCCATTGCTCCATAGATGTTGTAGATAGCCCAGCTCATTCATCAATCTGTACCAGTATCGTACAAACCTCTACAACTGCCATCAACCACCCGTTCACAATCAATTTCATCGAAATTTCCAAGTATTTAACCATGGAATTCCAACTCCATTGTCAAATTCCAAGTCATTTCACCCTCTTGACACTATTAGTTAAGTAAAAAAGATCAAATTTACTTAAATTTTAACAATGTGATACATAAAAAACTGCAAAACCTCAATTGGCCTAAAAACTCTGAATCACCCCCCCAAACTCAAATCCACAAGAACTGAGTATCGTTACCCCAATTCCAATGGATGTAAGGCCCATCACTACACCTCATTTAGACCTGGACCACCTTCCCCTAGCTGACAGAGGCTTCCAAATAACGGATACCACTATCTTAGAAACCTTGCTCAAAGTACATTGCCAAAGTAGGGACAAGTACCTTAACCATGCTGATGAAATTGGCCTTTGGGAGTCAAATTTGCCCAAGTACCAGTTCCCCAAAGTCCACATTTTTCCTGAGATTTTTCACATGTGTGATGCATGCTACGTCCCCAGTCACAAAACCATCATGTCTCATGACTAGAAGGTCCTTTTCACTATCACTGTTGAGTCCATTAACGAAATGTTGCAGCTCCAACCAGGTCCAAACCTAACTAGAACTGTTGGACCTGTATCCCAAACTTAGCTCTGCAAAATTGGCCCAATTGTTCCAAACCTTCATCAGAGAGGAGAAACACATCCCTAAGGACTCCCCCCCATATGTAGTTGTTATTTTTTCCCCATGGGGTTAGAACATTGTAGCCATGATATCTTGTGTTTTGGGTTACTCCACAAGCGAGTACATTGATGAAATAATCCTTGCCTTCATGTCCATCTACACTCCAGGGTAGCCTCCAGCTGTCAATTATGATTATGCCCAATTTATAGCTGATAAGATGCATGAGAAGTTCACAAGAATGGGAAATGAAAGAGTTTTCAAGTATTCCTCAGTCTTATACCATATGTTCTTGTATTATCAACCTGATAAGTTTCCATTCACCCTTCAGAAGCTAGACACCAAAGGTCAACCCATATCAGTCATTTTTTGGACCCCGTTGATCTATAAATATCATTCTCCATATTCTTACCCTGGTTTCATTGATTTATTTGTACATCTAGTCATGGAAATGTTGACTGGAAGCCCTCCTCCTAGAATCAGTCCAGAAATAAGAAGGGTCCTTCAACTGTCCAAGCATACTAAAGTGGGTGACTGGTACCTTTAACAAAACTATACATAAATCAAAATATATGATTGTATGCTTGCACCATACAAGTTTCCAAGATACCTCCCCATGAGGTTGTTTGCCCTAGAATATTATAGACAAATCATCAATGCATATGAAGTCAACTTCGTCAATGCCAAGAAGAAGGCCAACTTCAAAATCAAAGATCAATTAGGTCCCTTCATATGCAAATATAGGGAGGCAGGCAAAGAGGCAGATGTGATATTGCAGGACATGAAGTTCCAAAGAATTTTTGTTTGGAGGTATGATCCTTTGCAATTCATCACAAAGAAGAGACAAAAGGTCAAGTTAGGACCCTTCATTCACCATCCCATACCTGAAATAGAAGCATATGCAAATCAAACAGAATGGCTAGAGGGTACCTTAGTAGACCAAGGCAACACTTGAGTAGATGTAGAAAATTCTCTGTGATTTAAAAAAGTGGCTTGATGACATCTCTTTTCTGCATGTACCAGAAGAACCAGAAGGACCTTGAGTACCCCTCTAGTCATGCAGGCTCCTTGGAATGAGGAGAAGATCCCAAAGAGAAACATAAAGGAGGCTTCCACTTTAGGAATGGCCACCTCCAATTTGCAACAGGAATCAAATAAGAGGCAAAGGCTAAATCCAGCCTCTGAGCAGGAATATACTGAAGGCTCAACCAAGGTCACAAATACAGAAGCAGAAAGAAGTAGGCATACAACTCCATCCAAAGGCATGCAAGAGCCTTCCACATCACAAAATCAGATGTTGGAAAGGTAGCTTAGTGCTAAAGTGTCTTCCTTTAGAATGCCTGCTAACAAAGATCAAGATATCAAAGAGAGATACAAAGAAATCAAAGCCAAAAATTAGAGGCTTAAGGCCCAAAATTATGCAAAATACCTAAAACTGACTCCTACCAATCAAATAAGGCTAATTTTAGCCTTTGACATTAAAGAGGGGAAGCTAGAGATGTCATTCATCAAGCCTACAACCCAGCAACCAAAGACAACATCATATTTTAAGAAGGTGGATTTTGAAGTGTTGACAAGGAATATTCATCCCATGGACCAGATTGAACTACACAAACATGCTAGAGAGATGATATACTCCACAATGACAGGTAAATCCATAGCTGACCATCAGCTACAGAACTCTCTGAACAACATCTCAGCATAATTCCAGTTAGAGAAGGCCTCCTCATAGTCCAAGGATACAAGGATCAAGTCCTTAAAGGACTTAGTGATTGATTTGGGACACAATCCAAAGGATATAAAAGCTACAGAGCAACTTATTAAAAAGAAAAATGAAGTCATTGCTGCACTTAAGAGGCAATTGAAAATACCCTAGCTACAACATCATCAAACTCTAGAAGTCCTAGGGAATCAATCCAGACATGAGGAGTTGATGGACTTGGTCTTGAAGCTGAATGATCAACTTAAGGAGACAAAAAAGGAGTTGTATGCTTTAATTCAACTGAAGAAAAGTGACATGGCCACAAATATCAATGATGTCATCCCTACAGTATCCACAATAGTCCCTTCTACAATGGTAGCATTGCTGGCACCCACTGCTCCACCTGCCACAACATTGCTAGTCATAATAGAACCTACAACAACAACAGGTGCACAAGGAGAGAAAGTAGCAGAATTTGTTAAAGCCATGGAAGATATGTCTATCTAGGCTACAGATATGAAAAGACTAAAAGAAAAGGTGGCAATTTTGGAAACTGACTACAAACTTGCCCAACTCAAGAAAAAAGAAGAAACACAAAAGGCCCAGAGAATGGGTGAGAGAATCAAAGTCCTAGAGAAGGACTTAACACTGGAAAAACCACTTGAACAAGCCAAGGAAATTTTGTCAGCCAAATTCATTGACTCTGTTAATGATATTTGGCCATCAATCCAGGTTTTTTTTGAATAGACAGAGCTAGTAAAGTTGGCTATAGAAGCTATCCAGAAAGTGAAGGAGGAATTGGGAGAGAAGCCTGAGGATGCCAATAGACTCATCCACTTCCTCAATAGCAAGAATACATACGAGCTCCATGAGCTGAATATAGAAGATATGACTGAGTCCATTTTGGAAATAAGGAAGGTCCTTTCCAAAAGGAACCTTATGCTCAACTTAGAAGAAAAGTGTCACAATATGCAGGTAACCACTGATAGGTTCATGGCTAAATTCCAGATTTTAGGGGAAAAGGGATTGCCTAGTCCAATGGTTATCAATGACAAAATCATGCCACAATTGGACTATGGTAATAGACTTAGATAGTTGGCTAAGGAAAAAACCATCTCTTCATCTATAAAAGCCCTGCCAACACACAAAGTGTTGTATGACACATTTGAAAATTTGTTCTTTCTGGAACATGAGGTTAAACATTTATTCCTCACAAAGCCCAATTTTACCAAGTATACTGAAGCTGATGAGATCTATAGGAGGATGATGAATGTGAAATTACCTAATGAAAAATGGTGGGAATAGATGACTAATTTACTGTGATAAATTTACAGTGAAAATTTACTACACAATAAAAATATAAACAGCCAGGTAAAAGCATGAAAATAGGGCAGCAGGGTCAAAGAGTATCAGCGGAAAGATAAAAGTAAAGAAGATTCAAGTGTGAAAGACCACAATTGCAGGCTAGCATAAAGGGATACAAGTCCAACCATAACAACCATAAATACCAAATAAAAAGGGACAACATGAAACAGTTCATTAGTTGTCTTTATCTTCTTGCAAGAAGATATTTGTATTTCCTAAAATAAATCTCAAGTTGGTTTGAGATATTTTGTAATAGTTTTTTGTATATATACTTCATAATTCGAAGTATGTAGGGTGGATTCATAGACATTTCTATATTTTTTCTTGATCAAAGACTGTAAGCTATTGTATCACTATTGGGACCAGCAAGATGGATTAATGAATAAAGCAATGACATTTCACTAGATTCATGTGTAGTGTGAAATACAGACAAATATCTTCTCTTGTGTTGCCATTTTTCTTTAAATTTTTTGTTTTTCATAATCTTAAATGTATCTAAAATATAAATGCTATAATATGGAATGATATCTCAGAATTTGCTTCATTGCACTTTGTTTTGACTATTATGCATTTTTATGTTTTCTGCTAATTATCTAAGTTAAGGAATTCTTGATTGCTCCTTAGTTTAGGTAGTTTCCCTCTAGTCTATAGTAAATGATTCTTAACTTCCATTTTCTCATGGTCATCCTCTGTTCCTCATTTTACTCCCGGTTTGAGAATTCTTAAGTGCTCTCTCACCTTTGTTAAGATCATTTCACCCATCCAATTAAAAGACATGTATTTCACTCTGCTAGCTTTCCCTTTGAATACTCCCTTTAATGAGTTAATCCCAATTCTACTACCCTTCTTTGACTCCATAGCCCAATAGCCAGAGACATCATTCTATCCATCTTCTTAAGGATTCCACCATCCAATTTCCAATAAAATTCCAAAACCCTCCCTGAACTTTAAGAACTAGCCTAAAATCTTAGCAAACAAAGATTAAACATATAGAGAGGGCCCTCTCTGAGTCATAGGTTGGCTAGAGCCTATACTTAAAAGATTGGTTTGTGGTTACCTCGGCCTTTTCCTTATTCTGATAACTTCTAGGGAAACATTTAGAGTGATAACACCCTTGTTGTGTATGCATGCATCAAATCATTTTATTTGTTCATTGAATCAAATTTCCATATGTATGTATGTGTATCTTATTGTGAATTTTATATCGAGCTAGATTTATAAAGCTCCATAGATAGTATGATTATTTGTTGGTTGAAGAAAATGTGCATTAATATATATGTGGTTGTTGTTATAAATACCATAATGAGTTGTGTTATAAAGCTCCATAGGTAGTAGGTTTTATTTTCAATAGTTTTCTGGTCATAGGTGTCATAGAACACCAAAGATGTGTTACCCAAGGGGGATGGGTTTGTAATAGCCCTAGGTTAAAATTTCATGTAATAAAGGTTAATAAAGGAAAAATATAGAAGACTAAGGTCATGGGGCATGTATTCCAGGTTGAATGTTGGGAAAAACATCCTAGTTGGTGTCACTTAGATTTGTTATGGCTAAGAAAATTTGCAAAATAATTGGAAAAAGAAAAGAGGTATTAATTCGAATTTTATTTATTTATGAAAGGTCACAGATTTGCGTGAGAGGGAAACTTAAGGAAAAATAGAGGAAAATGAAGAAAATATAGGCCTCCATGATAAAAAGGTTTATGAGGATGAGTTCATAGCTTTTATCTAGTTTGGCTTTGGAATTAGTTTGATAAAGAGAACAGCATCAAGGAGAGAAATCAAGCAGAGGAAATCAAAGGAAGGAAAAGTAAAGCAAAGGAAAAGCGAGGACATTCGGATCAAGTAGCTTCAATAGGATTTATAGGTAACATGTTGCATGTGTGATTTCCTTTTTGATTTGTGAATGCATGGTACATGTATTTTCTCATTTGGTTCACTTGTTTTCATTGGAATGGGTTTGGTCAAGTTTCACAGTGGTTTCAACCTTACCTTTCCATTTGCTAGATAGCCATGGAATGATGGGATTCTTTTCTTGCTAAGATTTGGATAGCTAGAAGGTTTTGGAACTGAGTGAGATGGTCTCAGGAAAATTCCCAAGGTTATGGGGTGGAGGTCGTTTAATCTTCAAGAAATCCTCAACTGGTGGGTGGAGATAGGAAAATTCCTAAAGGTATTGGTGAAGAAACTGTTAGGCATCTATGCTTGTTTTTGGCTTTGTGATCTCTTTCCTGGTTTTGGAGAGATTGTGGTACCTTGAGGGTGAAGATGGCTTAATCTTTGGGAAGCCCTAGTTGTTTATGTCTTCTTTCCCCACATTCACGTTTGGAATATGGCATAGGGGTGATCGGATGAAAGAAAATTTTGTTTCAAAGCAATATATGGTGCGGTAGTACATGGAAGTCCCTGACTTGGTTGGCTTTTGCATCAGTTAATAAGAGCTATTTTCTTACTATAGTCTATGAGCACTTTTACTTGTTATTATGATGACTTGATGGTTTTTATGTCATGGTTAATAATTTGGTTATATGCTAGTTATAAACATGGATCTCTTATGTGCTTTAAGTATGGCTTTATTCAATATATGATAAGTATTTGATGGTTAATGAATTCATGGGCTAACAAGTGTTATTCCAGCTAATATGAGAGGGAATTAGAAATTCTTGGTGATTCTCAGATAAGTTTCATACTCCTATGTTCTTCTATGCATTCATGACCTCTAGATTACATGTTCACCATATGTTTGACGAAATGAGTGCCATGGTTAAACATGGTTAAATAAAGTTATTATTCAACTTTTGTATAAATAACATTGTCATTAACTCGTTTACCATTATGGAAAGTCTTAGGAAGTTGTGGGTAGTGGTATTGAGACTGGCCTAGAATTGTGGCTTCGATCTTGGGACTGCGCCCTCTCAACTAAGGATTTTGGGCTATAACCACATGGAAGTAGTGTCATGTGTGCAGTTGGATCACAATAACTGCACCCTTGTAGGCTTGCGCATGTAGTTATGGATCTAGGTTATTGAAAAAACTATCCAATGCAATTTTTGGTCACCTAGGTAGTTCTTTGGCCCCTGAGTGTCTTATAAGCCCTGTAGGATGTTAATTTATGGCTAGTAAGTTTCAATTGTAGGCTCCACTTCATTATATGGAGCTATGAGGTTGGGGCATGCTGTAGTGGCACTTCACTCTATATTTACCCAGAACACTTGTGAAAGTGAGTAAATGGGGTAGGGGGTGTTACATTACATCAACCACTATTTCCTAGACTTCTAACACTTTAGTCACATTAAAATAACAAAATTAATGAGTGCTTATCTAGGGGTGTTACAAACATGGATTTGACATGTACTATATTATGAACTAGTGTAGATCCATCTTGACTGTGGATCTAACATGTGCCAAGAGGAATCAAAATTTGAGGAAATTTTTTCACCTTTAGGGATTTTATTCCTCTTGGCACATGATAGATATGGACATAATATGGATATACTCTAATATAATAAGGAAAGTGACTAGTATACAACAATTAGCACCATTATTTTTGAAAGGTAGTAAATTGCATCAATAAGTGTATATGAATTACTTATACTTTTTTGGTTGTGCTAGTTGACGATTGACATGCATGGGGACAAATAGTAGATTAGTGAATTAGAATATAGATAATGAAATATCTATGATATTTTAATATTTATTGATATTTTCAATCAATACTTATGGTCTACAACATTATATGTTGGTTGACTACGGTTGACCATAGTGACCATGTTCACTATAAATAACCATGTTAACTATGGTTGAATCACTATAAAGAAAATACTTTATAATAGAGGCATTTACTGTTACAATATTGGGAAACGTTTTCAAAAATCCTTTGTGAATTGTAGTAGAGGTTTTAACAAGTATTTTAATTCATGTTTTCTATAACTAAAATAAATTGAGTCGATAGAGGTTTTAGCTGAGTGATTTTTTAGTGTTCATTTTACAAACATTATGTTAGGTCCCTATAATACTAGTGTAACCCCTTATTATTATTATTATTAGTTTATCCCCTTATTGTTATTGTTGTGCCCATATAGCCCCCATATTGTTATTGTTCTGCCCCATAGAAGGTTATTATTGTTATTGTTGTGCCCTTACATTATTATTGTTATGTAGGCTCTAACTATATTGTGATTCCTTAGACTCCTATATATACAAAGGAGGTATATTCATTTGTATCATCAGAGAATTTTTCATTTATGTAATGTAAAGTAGGTTTCCCCTTCGAATAGGATATTTTTTTTAAGTTTTTGATCTATTATTTTGTGAGTTGGTTGCATAACATTTCGTCTTAGAGATTTGGATTCTAGGGTTTCACTGTTGCAAATAGTCCATCGTAGATTTTTCCCTATAAATTATTTCTGTGAAGGTTCAAAAGCTTAAATATATAAAACAAGGAGTATAAATCCTAATGAACTTCCTGTAAAAATTTCATATCTTGGTTCGCTATATTTTCAGATGTATGGTCCGAAGAAGTTAGGGATTTTGCATGATCCAAAATTTCGTATCAAATAGGTGATGTTGGGAAAATCGTCATAACTTCCTCTACTAACATCAGAATAGAATTTAGTAAAAAGTGGCTAAAACTGAACAAAATTTAGTATTTTTTGTATCGTTTTTAGGGCCAAAGGTTGCAAATTTTGACACATGGCACTTCATACAAGTTTTCTCTATTGAACCAATCGATAAACAAGCCATCATGGGAAATTGACCATAACTTTATCTTGAAGAATCCAAATTTGGTATGAGTTATGGTATTGGAAATAATGCTGAGATGTCTACCATAAGACCCAATTTTAGATCTTGGAGATCCGAAATCATAGATAAGAAACAATTTCAATATTGAGCTCCTAAAAAGCAAGAAAAAGGTGTGTATTTTTTTAATTTTTCATAGCTTTTGTTTGAAAAATCAGTTTGAAGGGATTCAAAGGGAATATTGAAGCGTATATATCAGCATTTGTTCTAAAATTCCTCCCAAAAAAAAGAATTCTATAACCATTAAGCACTCAGAAAGCATTACTATAACGTATGAATAGGAAGAATTGCAACATGATATATCAAAGTTACGGGATCAAGTGCAAAAAATTTCACTCTCACAAAGAATCAAAGATGACATGGAGGATTAAAAGGGGACATGGATGGTATCAAATGAAACATTGAGGCAATTAAAGTAGACATGGATGTGATGAATGTTAAGTTGGAAGGGTTGACGAAGTTTTTGCAAGAAAGAATTCCCGATGGTGACAAGGTAATCCATGAAAATCATGATGAGAACAAAAAAAATATGAATTATGATTTTAGAGACTCCAATGTGCGGTTTAAGAACCACCACATTCCAAAGATAAATATGAGGAAGTTTTATGGAAAGGATATGGTAACGTGGATACTACAAATGGAGCAATATTTTGATCTACAAGATGTGCGACCCTCACAAAAGGTATGTATTGCATCTTTATATTTAGAACCCAATCAGTTTGTATGGCATAGATGGATTTATTTTCGTAATCCACTTATTACCTAGTCAATTTTTATAGAGGAAATGATAGCACATTATGAAAATACAAAGAGTAACACGTTACTTAACAAATTTATAAATATGTTGTGGCCGGCAAAAACCCCCCCTTTTTTTTTCATTTTAGTGTTATCCAAAATACTAAATGAATGGGGACCCTTAGTTAAAATTTTAGGAAAAGCAAGAGTTTCCTTTCTCCAAAATAAGGTCACCATCGTAAGCTTAGCAAGATCTTTTGAATGCTTTAGAAACCTAAGTTTATGATAAGAAAAATCTCTAAAAAAGAAAGCCGCATCGCAAAATGATAGTAAAGTCCCATCATTTGGCTATCGCATCGCAATAAGAAAGAGCCGATAAGAAGAAATTCAAGATTTACCGATCTGTGATAACACCGATCGCAAGATCGCATATCACAGGGAATAGGCTAACGAAATTTGGCAAATATAAAACTTCTGTGATTTGCGACATTGCGATATCACGATATGCGATGATTGCGATGTCGCGATCTGTGATGTCGCGATGCAAATCGTAAAATCACTCCATCGCGAATCTTTTTTGGCACGCTATTCAAGAAAAGCAACTTACTATCATCTGACCCAAGATCATGCGCTTTAAATGTTAATAAAGGGATTAGTTGTCAGTTATTAATGAAATATGGACGCGTGCTTTTCAAAGAATTACTTCACGTAAGGTCACATATTTGATGTATCTACTGCATTTAAAACTCTCCCATCACCTTTCTTGATCAATCATTTCCATTTCGCTTGTGAGCTGTAGGAACAGAGAGTGGAGGGTTATACAAGACAATACGCAAGAAGAAATGGGAAAGAAAAATAAAGCTCAGAGCTCCGAGGTGAAGGGAATGGCACCTTTATATACAGACATAGCGTGTAACAGAGACGCAGGGATATCAACATGGGAAGGCATGTACAGACTTCTTGACGAAGAAAATCCCAGAATAATGAAGGTTACCGCTGGCTCAGACTCACAGGGATCTTCCGAAGAATCCCTAGAAGAATTACATGCTCATTCCATCATAGGATAGCAGCAAGACCCAAAATTCTCCCATATACGGACATGATCAAGTGGATACTTGATAATGCAGAAACGAAAGACAGAAAGTTCAAGATTCAAGGACAAGGTCTCATCGGATCTTTCGCTACACAAGATTTAAAGCTCATGTACCATCTTCCTGAGCCGCAGGCAACTTACAATACGCAATTCATTGAGAAATTCGTTGCAGAAAACCCAGACCTATCAGAGACCACCAAGGATTGGTCCAGAAAAGATGAACCTCTCAAGAAAGACAAAAATGGTATGTACAACACTAGTTCCCTCACCTCCCCATATTGTTTTGCTACAGCTATGCTCTGTAGATTGTTTGGGAAGCCAGATATTAATAAGTTGTCATCTGAATGGTTACCACTAATAGATGCTGCCACAAATGCCATAATTATAGATTGGGCCAAGGTCTTTTCTGATAACCTAGTTACGGCTATTCTCAATTACCGGTCTAAAAGATCCATGTCTCAAAGGATCTATCCTCCTTTTTTCCTATCCGCATATGTTATGGATTCTATTTTTTATGTGTCTAAATTTCCTGTTTTGGGTTGGGAGTGGACAACTCAGGACAAAGGTAAATGAGAATTTTCACAGATCTAATCTAATCGCAGAAACTATCCCGGGATATTTACCAAACAAATCAAAATTAGAGGAGGGTTGGAAGCAGAAAGCACGAGAAAAGGAAAAGGAAACCCAAGTACTAAAAGGATTAAATTGGGAATGTTACATGACATATTTAGTAAAACCACATAGTCAGTGGATGACCGTGAAGTGTATCATAAATGCGGCTAAAAAGATGGTGCCAACACTCATTGATTATGTTTTCTCAGCACAGCTCAAAGCAGAAGTTAGCCAACCGACTCTCCTTAAACAAATGTTGAATACATGTAGCTTTAAAGACCAGAGACAGAAATAGCTTAAGTTGGAATCTTATTTTTGATCAAACATTAGATTAGAAAAAAGGCGGTCATTTGAAAATCGCATCCTGATTTTTTGTAAATAAACTATTATTAGATTTAGTTAGTAGTATTTAAACCCTTCTCATGCATTTAGAGAAGGGTCCAGAAATTTGTCAAAAGCTTATCCTCAGAACATGCACTTTTTCACCCTTAGAGGAGGTTTTGATGAATGGAAGGATCGAGATTTATTGATGTTTTCATTTGATATCTGCTACTGATGTTACACTTCTGTACTCTTAGTAGATATTAGAACAAGGAAAGATAAATCATTGTTGCTTGAAGCTTATGAGTAGGACCAGTCATAAATGGTACTTTTATCTCTTGATCATTTCTGCTTATATTCTTAAAGCAATATGCAGTTTTTAGTTGTTTATATGTTATTACATGAATGTTTGTGTTACGATTTGGCACTTTTGTACGGTGGAGCCATTTATTTATGTTTAATGTGTGAATAACTTATTATGCGATATGTTGTTCACAACTTTTTTGCCTAACTTTTTATGCAAAGTGGTTCATCTTAATTGATTTCCATTCTTATAATCGTTGAATGATCTTTATTACCAGTTATTATTTGAAATGTCTTTAGATCGCATAATAGAAGAACTACATCCTGGGTTACAATAGATTAGATGTGTTGTTTTCATTAGATTACAATAGCATAGAGTTAGATTAAAGTAGTTTAGATAGGAACTTTTAGATCTGCAACATCCAATCCTGCACACACACACACCCTTAGATTGGGAAACTAGTCCCATTATCCCCAGTTGGACCCGCTATACCAAATTAATAAGGAGCTGTCAACCAAGGTTCGGACCGGGCGGTTATCCCCCTTGTTGTCGACCCGATTTTCGGGGCTTCAACAGGTCCCTACATTATAAAACATGTTTTGCAAAAAGATGCCTATGATTTGATTGATTATGAAGGCAATCCTTTAGATAAGCCTCGAAATAGGCTTTATCTCAAGAAGTATTATGCATGAGTCTTTTGTTCATTTCTGTGTACATAAGTGTGTTTTCATTTTTGTACATGTTTGGCTTGGTGTGTAAGCATTTTCCGCCTATTATGTCTTTTTGCTTCTTATGCAAATGTTTGTTGCACCTTATGTCGGTTTGGCTGATGGTGCCTATTGCAATACTTGGAATCTTTCCTCCGCGGCATGGGTTATCTATAATCCTCATGATGAGTTGGTAGAACTTCAAGGTGTTTGTCTAGGATGTACTATGAACAATGTCACTGAATATAGTGCAATTATTGAGCTATTAACTGAGGTTTTTTCCCTCAATATTCGCGACTTGATCGTAAATCTAGATTCACAACTTGTTGTTCTTCAGCTCAATGGGCATTATTCCATCAAAAAAACCTCATATTTTAAGGTTGTATTTACGTGTTCGTTTACTAGAAAGGAATTTTGATTTCATTAAATATCAACATATTCCTAGAAGACTAAATATATTAACAGATGCATTGGCAAATCATGTGTTAGATAGACATTTGCGACATTTGTAAAAGTAAACATTGAGGCATAATAAGTTGATAAAGCAGAACATAGGTATGTATATATATCATGTGTTGCACATCATAGTGCTCAAAAAATATGTGTTTAGATTACATCATGAGACAACGTGTCTCTCAAAATTGCAGAAAATAAACCTAAGGGTCTAATCTGCATGATGTTCTCTATAGCACACCACTGCTCGGACAACGTCTAAGTAGTCAGTGGATCCTGTTTGACACCCTTGTTGTGCGTCGTTGGTACTGTCGAGGGACATTGTCAAATTTCACGTAATCTGGATCCCCTCTGTCAAGCCCTCTAGGTCACGGGCAATCTCATCCTCCACATCTCTGCTAGGAGGAGGTAGCTCAAACTCCCTCTTAACTCTCCGAGCGATGGGAGACAAACCTGCAGGTCTTTCAGGTCCAACATCTGCAAGATTGAAACATAATGATCTGGACATATATATAATATATATATATATATATAACAAAAAATTACAGAACTCTTTATAAATCAAAGAATGAGTTTGTTACCTCTATCATCCCAGTGTTCCCCGGGAGGGAGTAATAGGTCTGAATCACCTCTGAAGTTAGTCCCGGCATATAGCCAGTCCTCTACAACGAGTTGGCGATCTAGCCACTCGAAGAACTCCGGTCTCCATGACATATGTTGATCGCTACCTCCTCAAGGCATCAGTATAGCCCAGCGAGTAATATGTGGCTCTTGTGGTGGTGGCCTAGCCATAACCTCTTCCAGCCTCTGAAAGATAGGAAGTCATTCTAGGATGAACGGTACGAGGATCGAACCATACCCAAACTGTTTGGTATCACCTCGTCGGCATTTTCTATATTGCCTTTTGAGGTTGTCCGATACCGCCTCTGCCCAGTTGAATACGGTGGTGTTTAAGCAGTTGACGGCCAGCCGGAGTTGAGTCTTGGTGTCCTCATGTGGGGCCTACGAACCAGCTGCTCTAGTGATGGTGGAAATGAGGACTCGCAGTGACAAGTCAGCTACTATTGCAATCTTTATTTTGCCTCCCTTGTCTGATTTCTGGGCCTCTGGACACATCCTTCTGATGAGCATGTCCATCGTCTCTCCTGTGATCCGAGTACCTATCATTCGGGGTCTTTCTCCCCTTCGTGATAACCCTGTCAAGAAATAGATATCGGAGGCATCGATTTCTAATTCCTATCCCCATATGTTGAATCTCCCTTCATTTGGATCCCATGCTCCAACGAGGTAGTGGAGTTGATCGGGTTGTGCTCTTAGGCACGACACCATGAAGAACTTTAGGAGCCCGAAATTCCTGAGCACATCCAAACAATTTGGATCCCCCAAGGCCAACTCATCATTGTTGCTATGTTCCCGCTCTTTTCATTCGATCACGATGATTTTCTCCCTACAAACACACAAATATGTAATTGTAAGTGCCATAGTTGTGCTTAAAACCTCTTCAAATTGCTTAAATTTTGAGGAATTTTGGTTCTCGGCGCTTGTCACACCTTCTTCTAAAACAGGTGCAACGAGCTAGAATCCGTGGTTTGAGAAATTTGGGCTCTTCACGACTGTTTGGTGTATAGCCGCGACGAGCTCATTTTCTCTCTGTTGGAAAATATGGCTCTTCACGGTCCCAAGCTGGGAACTTGCGACAATCATCGCGGACATTTCCATCCCAAAATCCTCCTAAATTATGCCTAAAAATGTAAAAAAAAAACGAGATAAATTGTCTCTAAAATGTAGGGTACAAGGTGTGGTGCCTACCTGGAACAGATGGATTCACAAATGAGCTTCTGAATCTCCTCCAATCGATCGCTGAAATCGTAAGTGCACAAGGGTAAATTTTTTCCACTCCAAGGTAAAAGTAAAAAGTGAATTGTTTTTAACCAATTGGCCCATTTATAAACTCTTTTTGGAAAATTAGGGTTTTAGGTTAGGGTTTTAGGTCTATTTTTAAATATTTTATGCGTATTTACGTCAAAAACAGATCTTACACTTGTTTTTTGTGTGCAGCGATAGGTTCCAAACACTCTGGCGATGATGATTTACGAGTTGTATTTTATACTTTTTTGGACTCGGTAAAACATGAAAAAGTCCCTTTTGGAGTCATCTTTAAGCTCTTTTCTGAGTCTTGAAACATGAAAAGATTGCCGAGCTCTTGTCACTTTGAACTCGTTAACAGCTGTGAAGCGTCATCTACCCAGTGTAGGTTTACCCTTTTACGAACTAGATATATTACTTATGAAAAAGGTACACTTTGATCTATCATGGTCAATAGGTTCCCTTGGGTATTGTTTTCTACCTTTTCAGATTCGAGGGACAAATTTACGAAAAGCGCCCTTCGAAGTTTTATTTTCTGTGTCTTTTTCAAACTCTCTAAATATGAAAAAGACTCTAAGCTTTACCTATGTCGGACTCGTTAAGCCCTGACAACATTGGACTTGTCATCATGACGAGACCGAGCTTCTCCTTCCTAGGGCTCGTTAAAAAATTACTAGGTCGGATTTGTCCGTAGGACAAACTTATATTACAACCATATGTTATCCCCTTCAAACTTGTTTTTCAAAAATAATTGGGGTACTCGCCAGAAATGGTGGGGGAAAATTTGGAAGTATTTTGTTGGTTAATTCTTATGGCAACTTGACGCTCTTGAACATCAACATTTTTTTTTATTCATGTTAGGTTGGGATATCCTCAATTTATCGTTGGTCTTCCAAGTTTTGGGTTATCCATTTTGCCTCATTCCATCTAATCCTTGCCCCATCATCATAACCTTTGATCCCTTGGTACCAAAATGCTACCAAACTCCGGAGTCATGTTGTTGATATGTTCAAGAGCTTAATCCTTCTGCAGTTTTTATCCTTACACATCTTCCTCAGATTCTCTATCTCATCCACATTCATCTTGTTCCTTTGTCTCGCATCGATGATGTGGGAAACATTATGGCCCTCCTTCGACCGGTTGCTTCCTGTCGACTTCAGCTTATTATCCAAGAAGTTGATCTAGAGACTCCTTTATGGTACCTTGGAGCTTGCATGCCTTAATGGCAAGTTCTTCGACAAACTAGCGATACCTTAAGAACCATTGACATTACTAGTGGTATCTCTCGCGCTTGTTAATGGTTTACATCATTGGCCGGTAATCAAGCGATTTTATAGTATGCTCGACTTCAGCACATCTATTCACATATTAGAATTTGTACCATGATCAGGTTGGGATTCAAGACCCTGGGCTCATATCACACAAGTCCAAGTTGCGCAGATTGATTCATGATTGTATACATGACTCTTTTGATTGGATGGCTACAACCATACTTGAGTCTTTTATATGGTCCTCTTGATAGGATGGTTGCATCCATACCACAGATCGTTTATGTTTATCTTCTTGATGGTTGCACCCATGCCTTATGCACATGTATTTCCTTTCACTATGTACTCATGTATCAGAGATATCAGTTGTACTTGTGTTTGTAGCTTCTCCGTGATGATGTTCTATTTCAGTTATGGATTCGTAAAGCATTTCACCGGCCTTCATTCTTTAGGGGGCATCTGTTACAGAGTAATTTTCACCAACCCCACATTCTCTGATCCCAAACATTGTTGGTCCGTGTTATTGACATCTGCCTTGTGTCATGTTTCAAATTATGTGTCAATGTCTTCCTTGTCATCTCAAGAAGAATACCTCAGTTCACTACTCCTGGAGCAGACACTTTTTTACCTATGTTTTTGGGTCGTTGCGGGACAGCAGTTGTTCCACCCGCGAAGATGGCTAAGATTGCACTAGCCCTAGCGAATTCATCACTCTATCCCTGTGTTGCACTCGTGACGAGCTACTTTTGGTGAGTTTTTTAAACAAAATGTCGAAGCTTCGAAGTGTAACAACTTCATGGGCAGTCCTAGGGCTATTTGTTGGATCAAATGAGCTTGCCTCTCTCCTTTGGGATGGTTGTTCAACCTTTTCTGCAACCTCTCAAAGGGATAATCTCTTTCTCCCATCTCTTATGGAAGTTCTTCTCCTATAAATACTTCCTCCATGGCTGAGGTCATCTAGCTTCAGAGTTCAAGAATTCAGCAGTAGAGGTAGAGAGAGTTTTGCTAGAGTGTGGAAGTAGCCTCTTATATAACTTAGCTTGGGATGGTTTTAAGTGGAGTTGGCTTGATTGCAAGAGTGTTCTAGCATTAGCCTCTTGGGTAGGAGAGAGAGTTATTCGTCCTTTTGGGAGACAATTCATCAGTGAATGCTTGCGGAGACATGCTAATGGGACCCTTCAAGGAGACTTACAACATCAAGGCTTGGTTGTAAGTTCTACTTTAATTTATATTAATACAAATCAATGGCTTGTTTCCTATATCTTATGTTCAATTGTGTATTGATAGCTTGAAGCTCCTTGACTCTTTAATTAGATCATTTTTGTTGTATTCTATTATGTTCGTGGTTGTTCTCTATATGTTGTTTTTAGGTACAAGTGATTACAAGAATGAGAGTTGGAGCAACACGATGAGAGCTTCATCAAATGATGATTTAAAGGTAGGCCTTCATGACATCAACTCTCTAAATAAATTTTATTTGGTATTGTCTTTGTTGTGACTAAACCCACTCTAGGGCTAGAGGGGTTGCCTCTATCTACAGAGGGAACTTGCCTACATCACAGGAGGTCTTGTCATTTGTATCATCCAAGACTTGTTTAGTTGTGTAATGTAAAGGAATTTTCCCCATCGAAGAGGCTAATTTTGAAGTTTTTGATCTATCTTTTCTTTTATTTTGTGAGTTGGTTGCATAACAAATGAAGTACCAGAGATATTAAAGGCTTGCCATGATTGACCATGTGGAAGACACTTCATTGATAAAAAAATTGCTTACAAAGTCCTTCTCTTAGGATATTATTGGCCTTCCCTTTTCAAGGATGCCAAAGAATATGTAGAGAGATGTGATAGTTGTCAAAGAATGGAGAAACATGTTCCTTCAGATGAAATGTCATTGCAACCTTAGGTATTCATTGAACCTTTTGATAAATGGGCTTTGGATTTTGTTGGTCCAATTAATCCACCATCAATACAAAAAAGGTACATTCTTGTTTGCATTGATTATGTTACAAAATGGTTAGAAGCTAAAGCACTTTCGTTTGCTACTGAAAAGGTTGTATTTTCATTTCTTTTTGAAAATATTTTTACTCATTTTGGTGTCCCAAGGGAAATTGTGATAGATCAAGGTACTCAATTTACATCCAAGTCGGTACAGAAGATAATGGAGGAATACAAAATCAAGCATCGAAATTCCACTCCATATCATCCACATGCAAATGGATAGGTATAATCCACCAATAAAGTAATTGAAGAAATTATTACCAAGACTATGCATCTGCATAGAAGAGATTGGGCAGAAAAGCTTCCAGAAGCTTTATGGGCATACCGTACCACATGGAGAAACACTACAGGACATACTCCCTATGAACTTGTTTATGGGAAGCAAGTCTTATTTCCTATTGAGTTCCAGGCAAATACCTTCAAGACAACAATTAAATTAGGTCTTGATTTATCTGAAGCACATAAACAAAGAATAGAGTAGTGGAATGAACTAAAATGAGATAAGATAGGATGATATTCAAAGAACCAACATAGTTCAACAACAAAAATCCAAGTGGCATGACAAATACATAAAAGAAAGGAAATTTCAGCCAGAAGATTTGGCATTACTTTTATACTAAAGGTTTAAATATTTTCAAGGAAAATTTCAAACTCATTGGCTTAGGCCCTATGAGATTAAAACTGTATTTGATAATGGTGTCATCCAGATCAGAACCATTGATGAAGAAAGATTGATTTTCCTTGTAAATGTTTATCGATTGAGAATTTATCACAAGCCATTGACAAAGGAGGAATTTAGAAGAAATTCTTTCAGATTAATCACATAGTTAGGATTTGGTTGACGTTTTGAACCAACTAATGTGGTTCATCCTCAGGACAAGGTGAGAAATCCATAGATCAGAAGGAATAAATAGTAAGGATGCAGCATTGCCCAGAGTTAGACGTTGAAAATTAGTTGTTGGTGGATTAGTTAGAAGGTAAAGAAAATAATTATTTAGTGACTAGAGGTAAGGACAAATATTCTATATTTAGTTCAAAATAGTTGTTAGGAGGAATTTGTTAAAAATCTGCAAGACAATATTGATTTGAAGAGGGTTAGGAAGGATTTCTCTTCTTATCCAACTTGATTTGCAAATATTTTTTGTTTTCTCAAAATAAATATATGTATTAAAAAAATAATAATAATTGTATAAACATGAAAACAAACATTGTTGGCATGTTTATACAGAAAATTTAGGATGAAAACTAGGAATTCTTGGTAACCTAGATTTTATTTTTAAACCTTGTTCAAAACCCATTTTCTTTAAAACCCTCTTTTTCTTTTTCAAAATAAGAAGCAACAGAATTGTTGAGAATATGTAGCTTTAACAAAAATTTGCAGCTGATATTGACAGGGATCATCAACTAGGATAATTGAAGATTTTGGAAAAAAAGAATGATTAAGCTAGTAATTGAAGGCATCCAAGGACAATCTACAAAGGTCAATCAAATCATTAGAATTATAAGTCCAAAGGTATGTAAATATTAGATTAAATAATAAAGGTAAAAAACATTAGATTATGAAATAAGATAAACTTTTCTACTGCCATTCAAAATAATCATTACTATTCCAATTTGAAATTGAGTTATAAATACTATGTCCTATCAATGAAGTTGGTTGTATTAGAAAATAAAAGAGAGAGAATAGAGCTATTACACACAACACAAATATTTTATTAATCATCACAGGTACAAATATATAAGACACAAATTACTGACTTCGACACAAATAGATCACCATTACAACTCACACATTGGAAACAATACTGACTCCTCGTAACTCCTAATGACAACTACACATGACATTGAAGCATTACTTCCAACACCCTCCCTTAATGCTTACATGGAAAACATATTACAACAATAAATAAATATATGTTTGACTGGTCTTCATCAGCGCCCACATCCACTCTGAAACCTCACAAACACTGCTCTTTCACCACCACATCTTCGAGTTGTTACTTGACCTCCATTTAAAATGTAACCGCTTCTAACCATCATTGATGAACTTTGCAGGACCAAAAATATTGACAAATCGGCTAGTCGGGGCTTCCGCGATAAGATCTGTCAAGTAATGAACCATCTATCCGATATTTCGCTTTTGATTATCCGTCAGTTGATAGGATAGAGGTATGGATACTGAATTTGCTCAAGATTTGATCAAACAACTTGACGTTACACAAAATTTGATGTTTCAAACACTAGGGCTTCCATTGTAAGAACCACCAACCCTTTTTATAACCAACATTACTAAGACACAAGAATTGACGTTTCGAACATCGGGGCTTCCAATTTAAGAACCATCAATCCTTTTAAAAACACACAACACCAAAACAAACCTACATTTTTTTTTTTTTTTAATACTACACATAACAATAATAAAATTGAAACTTTAGCTCACACCACAACTCGAACAAAATATCAAAAACGTGAAATTGACAGAGCAATCTCTATGATTTCTAGAGCAGCATAAGCTTCCACAACTATAAGATCTTAGCAATAAGAGAAACAAAATATGGAGCTGACCCACAAAACCTCTACGACACTGGATCTGGTAGCGGCTTGATTTCAATATGATATATGAAATCCACCCATTTGAACTTTTCTTATATCAACACTTGTCAATATATTATTACCCAAATGCTTCCACAAACCAAAAAATAATTTTATTTATACATTATAAGGCTTTGAAGGATGATGAAGAAATTAGTGGTGCGCTTCTCCTTAAAGAGAATTCATAAAATAAATTAACCTTCCCTTGCTCCTCGTGCAATGACCAGTGAGAATATAACCTCGCACATCTCTCCCTTTGCGATTGGAACTGTGTTGTGAATATTTATAGGTCACATAGTAATTCTTAGTCAGAGTATTCACTGAAAGAAACACACTACTGCTCCCACTACGTTTGTTGTTCTAATCCCCATGCATTCCACAACATTTGCATTCCACTTTATTTTTAATTTCAAATCTACAGAATTTTGAAAATGTCCAAAACACCAGCCAGAACATTAGCAGTGAGTTCTTCTCTTGTAGTGGAAAATGCCTGCATCCAGAGCGAGTTGCCTAAGCGGAAGGTTTCAATGCCATTCTTTATGCTTTTGCATTTGCTGAAGATGCCAATTCTTTGAATGGTATGAAATATGATCTGTTCAACATCATATCTCCATCCAATTTCCCAGAGGTTGGCACAAACCCGTAATAACTTGCAGAGGCATAGACTGTAGAAGTGGAAGATAAATACCCCGTCCCAGAAATTTTTAGCGGGAAACACTTTGGGAGAACATGGACTTTAAAGAGGTATGCAACCATGATCGATGGTGTCCACACAGGTACGTTAAACAACATCAAATTTTTTCAGCAATATCTTAAAAAATGCTCCACAGAAGTTGAAACCAAAAACTCTATATATGTTGAAAACATTGTAGAAATGATCAAATATGACTAAGAAATTGGTAAAAGTATCCTGACTCAAGACCATGGCCAAACTATCTGCTCGACCTGCAATAAATTATTGGATTTGTGGAACTCCAAATTTACGCAACTGCACTCACACACAGATTTAAATAGGGAGAAATAAATCTCACAATAGAAATCAACTATCACACGCTTATATTAATCTATGTATGTACAAAACAATAACATTCAAGACTCTCCCACATATTCCTGGCCTTCCCGTAAGGGAATCAAGACAGATATAGCTCTTATACCATATTAGAAAATAGAAGAGAGAGAAGAGAGTGATTACACAAAACAAAAATATCACTTGATACTTTTATTGATCATCACAGGTATAAATATGTAAGACACAAATCACTGACTTTGACACAATCAAATCACTCTTACAACTCACACATTGGAAACAAGACTGAATCCTCGTAACTCCTAATGACAACTACACATGACATGGAATCATTACTTCCAACAGGTTGTAATTCCATTCATCATCATTACGCAAACACTTCACTCCATAAACCCTGTTTCATTGTGATGCAAGAGCATCCGGACTTAGTCAATAATGTGAAAACTTGTTCACATGTTGTGGCTAAAAGAGGTTGAAATTCATTGACCTGATTAGTAAAAGTCCAGTTTTACTGAGAGGGTTGGATCTCTCAAGAAATTAGTTATAATTCATTATTTTAATAAGTTAGAGACTATCTTATTTTAGATTCAGAGATAGAGTTGTTAGCATAGGTGTGAGAAAGAGCTAGGAATTAGAAGATTGTTGTTAGATCTATTAAAAATAGAGATTTTGTTGTTAGATATGGTTAGAGTGTTTATCAATTGATAAAATGAAGAAAAATGTAATGAGCGAGGGAGGTGTAGAGCGAGAGTATAGAGAGTGTGAGGGAATTGCATATTTGGGAGGAAAAGGTATTTCTTCTGTGTAATATGGCCTAAGGCTGGGACTCTGTTATTGTTTACTGGGAATAAACCAATGTTATGTGCATAATGTTATAAACAACCCGTGTAGGCCTTCAAATGCGTGCTTTTCTATGATTCGGATGTTATTGATGATGTCCCTATGTTTTTCACACTTTTTAATGGAGGTATTGTGTTAAAGGATCAGTTAGTGAGTGCATTCCATTATTCTGGTTTCGCAGGAAAAAAACCCAAAATACGCTAAGCATTGGGTGTAAAATGCATTTGGAGCGAGAATTCTAACTTCAAATCATTATAGATGGGAGTTTTAGTGCTATCGGGTCTGTAGAACCCATATAGCATCGCCCTTGTGTATTTCCTTGTTGTATCGCTGAAAGCATTTACAAAGAGAAATTACGCTAAAACACCTAGCGGATTCGAAGAAGCGGATTTGAAAACTTATGCACGGGAGTTTTGGGCCTTATCAGGTCTGGCCTATATATCACATCGTGCAGTTAGATCAGCGCACGACAAAGGCTTGTCCCCAAACCTTTGTTATTGCGATTGCCGACATATATCGCATCGGCACTTCGGAGCGGGAGTTATAAAGTGTAAGTAGCCATTGTAATCACCATAGCGATCAGCAATATCGCATCAGATCTCCATAGCGCAATAGTTCTGAACCATTGGAACCCGATCGTCGATATTACGAATCAACCTGAGTTTTTCGATCAGCCAGATCTGGATTTGCGGCAATAGCTCATAATTGTTTTAAAAGGCGGAAAAGTGTTGTTTTAGCCTTTTCAAGGGTATTTCGGTCCCGAAAGGGAAAAAGCAATGTTTTAAGCCTTTTCATAGGCTTTTCGGTTCCGATAGGAAAAAGATCTTATATTTTGTGTGAAAAGGGTGATTGTTGGGTTTTATAGATCCACTTGTGGATTTATATAACACCATTTGGTATCAGACTGAAGAAAGAATTGTTTGTAGCGAAGATGTCGCCAAGGAGAGGAGTTGGTCAAGGAAGACGTGAACCAAATGAAATTCTACTGGAAGAGTTGCGGAGTCTGGGTGAACGAATGGAGACAATTGAGACTGCTCAGAGAAGAGTGCCTGATAAAGGAGCTGAGAGCTCTTTAGAAGAATCTACTGCGAATGTGGAGGAAGCAGAGGAAGGCAATGAGACTACCAAGGTCATCAAGATGCTGGGAAAAGTAGGAGGAAAACCCAAGGTGGAAATCCTATGTATGAAGGGAGTCTGAACACAGAGGAGCTTATCGATTGGATCAGATCCAAGACTAGTACTTTGACTATGAAGAGGTTGAGGAGAAGAATATTGTGAAGTTCGTAGTCACCATATTGAAGGGTCATGCAGCCATCTAGTGGGACGAGGTATAGACATCAAGAACGAGGAAAGGGAAGTCCAAGATCAAGCAATGGGAAAAAATGGTAAGTAAAATGAAAGCCAAGTTTTTTCCTAAAGACTATCATTTGAATCTTTTTAAGCAATTGCAAAATTTAAAGCAGAAAGGAATGTCTGTTAAGGAATATACAGAAGAGTTTTATATATTGATTATTAGAGCAGGGCATATAGAGGATGATGTGGAAAAGATAGCTAGATATATCAATGGGTTAAGGTATGATATACAAGATGAGATTAGCTTGTTAAGTCTGAAAAACTATTGAGGATGCTTATCAAGCAAGTTTGAAGGTAGAAGAGAAGATCTTGAGGAAAAGTCAAAGGAATAGAGGGAAAAGCTCAGCAAGAGGTAGAGGAGCTACCAGATCAAGAGGACAACAACATCAGCATGAAGTAGGAATCTCAAGTAGTAGACCACCACAGAGGGGAGAATCTAATAGAGGAATATTTGTGCCTAGAGGAAGAGGGCGAGGAAGAGATGTTCAGTGTTATACATGTGGATAATGGGGACACATGTCATGGGACTGTCCTCATAACAAATCAGTAAGTCAGAGGAGTGCGATTGTGGCTGAGGCAAAGCTAGAACCACCTCGACTTATGGAAAAGGAATAACCCCCTGAAGAAGGTGAATCACTGTTATTGAGAAGAACTTTGCTTAGAGCAGAGCTGGAGATTGGAGAACCTGCAGAGAGGAATAATTTGTTTAGAACTACCTGTAAATCAAAAGGTAAGTGCTGCAAAGTAATAATTGACAGTGGAAGCACTAAAAATATTGTTTCTACAGAGATGGTGGACAAGCTCAGGCTAGCAAAGACCATGCACCCTACACCTTATAAAGTGTCACGATTGCAGAAGGGACATCAGATCATTGTGACTGAACAGTGCAAAGTGGAGATACAAATTGGTAAGTATAAAGATGTGATTTTATGCGATGTAATGCCCATGGATGTATGTCATATATTATTAGGGAGACTGTGGCATTTTGATCGGAAAGTGATTCATGATGGGAGGAGAAACACTTATACTCTGGAGAAGGATGGAACCAAACATATGTTGCTGCCATTGAAGGAGGATGCTAACAAAGGAGCACCTGGGAGCAGTATTATGCGGATAAACGGAAAGGAGCTACTACAAGAAGTAGTGAAGAATGAAGAACTGCATTTTTCCATTGTGGGAAGACCAAAGGTAATTTTGACTTCCACATACTTGAATGATTTTCCTGAAGAAGTTAAAATGTTGTTAGATGATTTTGTTGATATTATTGTGGATGAGTTCCTGAATGCACTACCACCAATTAGGAGTATTAGTCATCACATTGACTTAATACCAGGAGAAAGCTTGCCAAATAAAGCAACATATAGACTAACTCCTCAAGAGAACGCAAAAGTTGGAAAGAAAGTACAGGATCTAATGGATAAGGGGTTGATCAGAGAAAGTCTTAGCCCATGTGTTGTACCAACAGTACTCAGTCTGAAGAAAGGAGGAGAATGGCACATGTGCACAGATTCCAGAGCTATCAACAAGATCACAATCAGGTATAGATTTCCTTTGCCACAAATGGATGATTTAATAGACTGTCTGAGTGGATCAAAATACTTTCCTAAAATATACTTGAAGAGTGGATATCATCAAATGAATGTAAAACTGCATTGAAAACAAATAGTGGACTGTATGAGTGGTTAGTGATGCCTTTTGGGCTCACTAATGCACCCAGCACATTCATGAGGTTAATGAACGAAGTCTTAAAGGAGTATGCAGGTAAATTTTTTATTGTGTACCTTGATGATATTATGGTTTTCAGTAAAAGTAAAGATGAGCATTTAGAGCATCTTAAGTTGGTCCTAAGAACTCTACAGAAAGAGAAACTACTAATAAATTTGAAGAAGTGTAGTTTCATGAAGGAGGAGCTGGTGTACTTGGGATTTGTAGTTTCCAAAGAAGGCTTGCAGATGGATCCAAATAAGGTTAAAGCTATTTGGAACTAGCCTACCCCTAGAAGCATATTTTAGGTAAGAAGCGTCCATGGACTTGCAAGTTTTTACAGAAAGTTTATAAAAGGTTTTAGTCAATTTTGTGCACCAATACTTGAGACAATCAAGGAGATCAATCAGCCATTTCAATGGACAGAAGCAGCAGAAAGAAACTTTAATTTGCTGAAGAAGAAGATCACAGAGGAGCCAATTTTAGCATTGCCTAATTTTGAGAAAGTCTTTCAAGTAGAAATAGATGCTAGTGGAGTTGCAGTTGGCGCAGTTATGATAAGGAGTTTTATGCTATTGTGCAGGCTTTGAAAAAGTGGAGACATTACTTGCTGCCAAAAGAATTCATATTATATTCAGGCAATCATGCCTTACAGTTTATCAACAACCAACCGAAGTTGAATCAAAAACATGCCAAGTGGGTATAATTTCTGCAAAGTTTTACTTTTGTAATAAAGCATAAGAGTGGTAAGTCAAATAAAGTAGCAGATGCATTGAGCAAGGTAAGTTTTTTTTATGCAAGAATTCAAAGTGGGTGTTGTAGGATTTGAGGAAATGATTGAAATGTACAAGGATGATTAGTATTTTATAGATATCTACACAACAGTTCAAAATCCAATGAGTCATAACAGAGGTTAGTGGTTGGACTACCTCGTTCAAGGAGGCCTATTATTTAAAAGAAATAAGTTGTGTATTCCCCAGTATTCCACGAGGGAAAACATCATAAAGGAGAAACATAGTGGAGGATTATCTGGTCATTTTGGACAAGATAAAACCTTCACTCAGGTGAATGCTTTTTATTATTGGCCCAAAATGGAAACTGATGTTAAAAAGTTTGTTGAGAAATGTAGGATATGTCAGCATGCCAAAGGAAGGAGTCAAAATACAGGCCTGTATCAGCCATTGCCCATACCAGACCGACCGTGGGATGCAGTTAGCATGGATTTTGTTATGGGATTACCAAAAACTCAGAGAGGAAATGATTCCATTTATGTTGTAGTAGATAGATTTTCTAAAATGGCACATTTCATTGCTTGTAGGAAAACTAGTGATGCAACACACATAGCTAATTTATTCTTTTCATAGATTGAAGATTGCATGGATTACCTATAAGTATTGTATTAGATCGAGATACCAATTTTGTAGGTCATTTTTGGAGGACACTTTGGAAGAAATTGGGAGCTAACCTCAATTTTAGTTCAGCATACCATCCTCAAACAGATGGAAAAACTGAAGTAGTGAACATGAGCTTGGGAAATATATTAAGGAGTTTAGTATATCAGAATCCCAAATAGTGGGATTTGGCACTAGCTCAAGCTGAATTTGCTTACAATGATACACCAAACTGAAGCACTGGAATGAGTCCATTTCAGATTATCTTTGGAATGCATCTGAGAGGTGTGTATGAGCTTAGGGATTTTGGAAAATAGGAAGCCAAGAGTGCAAGCGCTAAAGAATTTTTAGAATAGATGTAGAGGTTACAGGAAGAAGTCAAAGGAAAATTGTAGGAAATTAGCAATAAATACAAGCAGAGGGCAGATCTAAAAAGAAGAGAGAAAGAATTCCAAGTGGGAGACTTAGTGATGGTGCATTTGAGGAAAGAGAGATTTCCTACTAAAACTTACAACAAACTGAAAATGAAAAAGATAGGACCTTGTAAAATTATAAGAAAATTTTCATACAATGCATATGAGATTGAGTTGCCATATGGGATTGGAATATCCCCCATTTTTAATGTTGCGGATTTATATCCATACAGAGAGGTAGAGACAGAGTTGCAGGAAGAAGCTACAGGGGATGAAGTTCAAACCGTGAATTGGGAGGAACAAGTACCAAAAGCAGTCAAGAAAGAAGTTGAAGCTATTTTGGATCAAAGAGTATCCAAGAAAACCAGAGGGCGGACTTATTTCCAATATCTAGTCAAGTGGAAGGGACAGCCAGTGGAAGATTCCAGTTGGTTGATAGCAACAGAACTACAGAAGTATGGAGTAAGTCCTGAAAGTTTGAAGGACAATTCTTTTCTTCCCCGGGAGTCTGATGCAGGAGCATCTGGACTTAGTCAACAATGTGAAAACTTGTTCACATGTTGTGGCTAAAAGAGGTTGAAATTTATTAACCTGATTAGTAAAAAGAAAGTTTTACTGAGAGGGTTGGATCTCTCAAGAAATTAGTTATAATTCATTATTGTAATAAGTTAGATACTATATTATTTTAGATTCAAAGATAGATTTGTTAGCATAGGTGTGAGAAAGAGCTAGGAATCAGAAGATTGTTGTTAGATCTATTAAAAATAGAGATTTTGTTGTTAGATATGGTTAGAGTGCTTATCGATTGATCAAATGAAGAAAAATGTAATGAGCGAAGGAGGTGTAGAGCGAGAGCATAGAGAGTGTGAGGGGATTGAATTTTTGGGAGGCAGAGGTCTTTTTTCTGTGTAATCTGGCCTAAGGTCGAGACTTTGTTATTGTTTATTGGGAATAAACCAATGTTGTGTGCATAATGTTATAAAGAGCCCGTGGAAGCCTTCAAATGCGTGCTTTTCTATGATTCGGATGTTATTGATGTTGTCCCTGTGTTTTTCACACTTTTTAAGGGAGATATTATGTTAAAGGATCAATTAGCGAGTGCATTCCATTGTTCTGGTTTCAAAGGCAGAAAACCCAAAATACACTAAGCATTGGGTGTAAAACACATTTGGAGCGAGAATCCAGACTTCAAATCATTATAGACAGGAGTTTTAGCACTATTGAGTTCGTAGAACCCATATAGCATCGCCCCTGTGTATTTCCTTGTTGTATCGCCGAAAGCATTTACAAAGAGAAATCACGCTAAAAAACTTAGCGGATTCGAAGAAGCAGATTTGAAAACTTATGCACGGGAGTTTTGGGCCTTATCGGGTCTGGCCTATATATCACATTGCACAGTTAGATCGTCGCACAACAAAGGCTTGTCCCCAAACCTTTGCGATTGCAATTGCCAACATATATCGCATCGGCACTTCGTAGCGGGAGTTATAAAGTGTAAGCAGCCATTATAATCGCCGATAGCGATCAACGATATTGCATCGGACCTCCATAGTGCGATAGTTGTGAACCATTGGAACCCGATCGCCAATATTGCACTTCAATCTGAGCCGTTCGATCGGCCAGATCTGGATTTGCGGAAATAGGTCATATAATTGTTTAAAAGGCAGAAAAGTGTTGTTTTAGCCTTTCCAAGGGTATTTTGGTCTCGAAAGGGAAAAATCAATGTTTTAAGCCTTTTCATAGGCTTTTCGGTTCTGATAGGAAAAAGGACTTATATTTTGTGTGAAAAGGGGTGATTGTTGGGTTTTATAGATCCACTTGTGGGTTTATATAAAACCATTGTTTCTGCTACACCACATTGATTGTTTCGCTCTCATTCATATTCTACTTTCATGAAGGCCTTTCCACCCATTTTCATTAAATGATTTCACTCTCATTCATTCTCATACCACCAAAACCATTTGCACTCCATAACCCTGTCAAAGGAAGAAATTGCAAGTTAAAACTTCACCAACATGGGGGTGATTGTGAGGACAGGGTTGAATGGGAAGAAATTCACGAAAGGATATCCACAAGTCAAACAGATGTTGCAGCAGGCACAAAGGTTGGAATATGTAGAAAAAATCAACAGTTATGACAAAGAGGTGACCAGGTCTTTTTCCCGAGCATTTGATGGAGTGGAAGCAGAAATTGGGGGTATGAAAATAGAGGTGACAAAATATTCCATGGTAGAAATAACTGGATTACCTAGCATTGGTGAGATATGGTTCAAAAATAGAGGAATTGAAGGAAATGAATGGAAGACATTTCTAAAAAACCCAAGTATGGATACTTCAATTTTTAAGGAAGGCATTCCAAGTACAACTCTTAAAAGAAAATAGAGAAATTTACTATTGGTTATCCAAAAGTTCATTATTTGTGAAGAAAGGTTCAGCTGTATGTTTTTCTATCATATACGTTTGATGATGCATTTTCTTGAGAGTAATGAAATTAATATGCCTTTTTTCTTACTTGCTAATTTTAGGTATTTTCTATGCTAATAGAAAATTTACTTAAATTTTCATATTAGCTCAATATCAATTCCAAATTAGCAATCACATTTAGCATAATAGTAAAATGCAGATAGAACATAAACATAGATCGCAAAAGACAAGCCAAGACAAGAGGACATAAGATGTGGCGCCAGCCAGGGACAAACCCCGATGTGGGGAAACCCTAAATCAATTCTTCTTATGTTCTTAAATAGTTTAGTAGAGATATATATATATATATAGTACATATCCATCAAAAGTAAAAACTTTGACTTGTCAAAATAAGAGCAAAGATCTTCTCTAAGAAGATGTCACATTGGGTATCTGATCTGAACACAGGTGATTCCATCACCTTGTTGTACCTATTACTATGTTGCACCATGTTGCACCATCATACCATGTCCATCATCATTGTGTTGCACCATGCTGCACCATCACTGAGTTGTACCTCATCCAACATGTTGTTATTCATCATCATGCTGCATTATTCATCATGTGGCACTATGCATCATTGTGTTGCACCATTTTCATTGTGCACTATGTTGCACCATTCATCATGTTGCACTGTGTTGCACCACTTTCATACCCATCACTTAGTCTATCTTCAAACCATTTGATTACAATTCGAATTATTTATGCCTTCATAAGAATCATGTCATATGTATGTTTGCCATACAAATGTTGGCATCAACAAAGGGTCTACACATATGAATTACATCATCATCATATAAGGTCTGTTATCATAGGCTTTCCATATGAATGCCATCATATAAAGGTTTTCCATCATCATAGAAACCATTCAAGGGCATGTATTTCATACTAGGATCATCAAAAGGTCATCAATTTGGTCTTCCATGCGAATATGTATGGCCATAAAATCATGGATGTGAGACAAGCTAAATCTGGTCTTCCATGCGAATACATATGCCCATAAAATCATGAATGTGAGACAAGCTAAATCTAGTCTTCCATGCAAATACGTATGCCCATAAAATCATGAATGTGAGCCAAGGTAAATTTGATTTTCCATGCGAATACGTATGGCCATAAAATCATGTATGTGAGCCAAGGTAAATCTGGTCTACCATGCGAATATGTATGGCCATAAAATCATGTATGTGAGCCAAGGTAAATCTGGTCTGCCATGTGAATATGTAACCCTACACAAACATGCATAAGATCCATCCTGAATCTTGGTCTTCCATGTGAGGCTATGGAGCCATGAAAACATACATAAGAATTATACCAAATTCGATCTATTATGAGTAGGAAATACATCCAAATCTGGTTTTCCACGCGACGGTATCAAGCCATAGAATTTTACATATGAATCCATCCAAGTCTAGTATAAGGATCATGCCGAGACTGTCTACCTTGCGAGAATAGAGACCACAGAAATATGGATAAGAACCAAAAACTTGTCTGCCATGCGAAGATATATGAGACCTCAGACTTACAAGATATCCAAATTCTTTCATGACTGCTTGCAAGACTCCTCCTTTGACTGCATTAAGGACATGCTTCATTAAATGAAAAGTATGGAAGCGTAGGATCTACAAGAAGACCCTTTTCTTCCACGGCTAGGGCACTTCATGGCAACGTATATCCTAGAGAACTCCCTCTAGATCTCTTCTTCATCAAACCCAAAACAGAATGAAGAGATATCACAAGAGTGTGTGTTCAAATGACTAGCAAGCCACCTCTTTTTATACTAAAATGTTGAGCACATGTGGGGGCAATTTGGTTGCTAGACGACCTTAATGAATTGTCCCATAACATAAATAAATTCATATCTCCATGAATACATGTCAGAATCGGATGATCTTTAGATCAATACTACACCTCTCGACGAGAGGAATCCAAGAAAAATATTAGCTGCCATGAATAAGTAGATCCACATAAAATTTGGCCCTAGTTTCCAATTTTAACGCTCCCTCTCAACTAGGGAGAACTCCATCTGCTAATCCATCTGCCAGACTTTACTATCTCTGCCATCAGTGCCCTGCATTGCTCTGCTCTGCTGAACTAAGAAGAAGAAGAAGTGATTGAGAATGTATCATACCATCCTCTACTGACCCGAAGTTAGTCCCATATAAAAGACAGTGTCTAACACCACTCTTACTGATCTGAAATCAGTTCCAAATTAAGAGAGTGTATCATACCACTCTTACTAATCCGAAATAAATTCCAAAAGGGAGTGATTTATATCACTCTTACTAACCCGAAGTCAATTCCAATTTATCCCAAATAAATATCATCCTAGCATAGGGAGTATGGTAGTAACACAATACATCCATCGGTACTATTATGGTCCCTATCCTCATTTACCTACTCATTGACCAGCTGAGAGGTATTTCCAATGAGTCCCAGACTACATGGGTAGGATGTATTAGCAGGAGAAGGACGAGCCACTCATCATGCCTACATGTCACTAGGGGTATCCCAGGGGAAGGCTAAACCACTCACCCTGTATGCAACAAATCACTAGGGGGAAAGCTAAACCACTCACCCTATGACTATGTCTCGGTAGGAGAAGGATGAACCACTTATCCTACCTACATAGCAGACCACTAGGGGAAGGTTGAACCACTCACTATATGGTTGCTCATCGCTCCACGATGTACCCCCAAGCCCCTTGGAGCTCCCAGAGCTCAATGTCCATATCATACAGGACCCATACGAGAGAGTCTCTCCACGACTCCTAGTCGTTCTCGGAAATTCAAGAATTTAACCTTTTCTAGGGGCTTTGACAGAATATTAACGACTTGTACATCAATCCCAATGGAATGGAGCCTTCTTGCTCCTTGATGTACCATATCCTAGATAAAACGGTACCTGATTTCTATATGCTTGGAGCGGTCATAGAACAAGGGATTCCTCAATAATCGAATCCCCCTATGATTGTCACAGAAGATCACAATGGTATCCAACACGTGTCCAAACAGTTCACTGAAGAGCTTCAACAACTAGACAGCGTCACAGGAGGCCATACTCACAGCTATGTATCTAGCCTTATCGGTGCTCAAAGTAGCCAACTTCTACTTCCTTCTTATCCAGAATATCCAATACAAATCCAAAGAGAACCAGCACCTAGAAGTGCTCTTGCGATCCTCCACACTGCGTGCCTAATCAGCATCAGAATAATCATGCAGCTTCACATTTATGGCAGTGTATCTCAATCCATGAGAGATCATGCCCTGAAGATATCTCAAATGATTATTGGCACCAATCCAATGAGGTTCAACCATATATGAGCTCATCATACTAACTATAAAACATATATCCAGACGGGGGTTCACCAAGAACATCAATGCTAGTATGATTTTATGAAACTCAGATGCATTTCCCAAATCAGGTCTGGCATCACTACTGCTTAACTTCTTAAAGTCAGGTTGAATCAAGGTAGACACGGGCTTGCAGTTCGCCATTCCAAATCCGGAATCCATCTCCCTCTTACTTTTGTAAATGAGAGGATCTACACCTGTCAGAAAGAGGTCATCCTCATAAGGTGCCAGTATGAAAGGTCTATCATCCACAACCTTCAAGCAATGGTTTGGATCGGCTTTACTCCTAGTGAATCTCATCTTCATCAAACAGTTATCAATCATCTCATATCAAGCCCGGGGTGTTTGCTCTAAGACATAGAGAGCTTTCTTCTACCTACTTAAATAAGATTCCTTATGATGAATCTCAAACCCCTAGGGTTGTTCCAAACCAGTGGACTTGCTACATGAGGGGAATGGTTCCCTTGTAATATTTTCCTTCGGTACATCTCACACATGTACCTCCATGCTCTTCTTTAATTCAAGCATCATTTTCACCATCTGACTCACATCAAGTAGGGCCTTATAATGAATATGGGCAAACCTTCGGTGCCATTGAAGAGACGTATCACATGACATGGTCCCCAATGTACTTCTTGCAACTTGATACAAATTTCCAACCCTGAACCCACGAGTAAAAGCATCTTGAAAAAATCCTTTTTCAAACATGTACCTTTCCATCGATGAATGCCACCTTGAAACCTTTGACTTCCATTGTGGAAATGGACACCAGGTTCTTCTTGAGATTAGGTACATAAAGAACTTCTTATAAATGAATCGTGTTACCCTCAATCAATTGAGGGGAAACATTCCCTACACCCGTTCTGGGATAGGTTGCATTGACTCCAAGTATAATCCCCACGATTGTTTCCATCTATACTAAATTAGAGAGAGCTTCCTTCTATCTGATGAAGTGCCTTGAAGCACTACAATCAATAAGCCAAATTCCCAAAGAGTCTAGAGGAGAAGTAGTGGAGAGAACCAATATAAGATAATTCTTCTTTATCTTATCAGAAACAACATTTGATTCTTCATACCCGGAGTTCCTTGCTTTCATTGAAGAGTCGGCCATTTCCTTCATGACCTGCATTCCTTTTTCCTTTGATGTGGTACCTGTCATTCCTTTGATCATAGAAGATGCCCCTAAAATGATTGTTATCATCATCAAGTGATGTGTCCCTTCTATTCGAACACTCCCTTGCATAATGGCCAAACTTATTGTAAGCAAGGAATCTTCTTTTCCTTCCACCCTTAGATCCGAACTTCCCATTGAAGTGATTTGTAGGTAGGCAATCAGATGCTTCTGTTGCACCACTCAGATAATATTCTCTTCTTCGACTTCACCCTTGGTGAATTTGAAGTGGGATGAGGAACTCATTGAGACTTTTGTCCTTTCCAACTGTCTTCGGTGATTGCTTTTTCACTCTTGTTTTGGCTTTGACTTCACCTCATCGCTGATATCATGTTAATTCTAGGTATTTTCTATGCTGATAGAAAATTTACTTCATTTTTCATATTATCTCAATATAAATTCCAGATTAGCAATCACATTTAGCATGATAATAAAATTCAGATAGAACATAAACATAAATCGCAAAAGACAAGCCAAGACAAGAGGACACAAGATGTGGTGCCAGCCAGGGACAAACCCCAACGTGGGGAAACCCTTGATCAATTCTTCTTATGTTCTTCAATAGTTTAGTAGAGAGATACATATAGTACATATACATCAGAAGTCAACACTTTGACTTGTCAAAATAAGAGAAAATATCTTCTCTAAGAAGATGTCACATGAGGTAGTTGATCTGAACACATGTGATTCCATCACCTTGTTGTACCTATCACTGTGATGCACCATCATACCATGTCCATTATCATTGTGTTTCACCATCACTGAGTTGTACCTCATCCAACATGCTTCTCTTCATCATCATGCTGCACTATGAATCATGTTGCACTATGAATCATTGTGTTGCACCATTGTCACTATGCACTATGTTGCACCATTCATCATGTTTCACCACTGTCATACCCATAACTTAGTCTATATTTAGACCATTTGATTACAGTTAGAATTATTTCTATCTTGTCATATGTATGTTTTCCATACAAATGTTTGCCATCAACAAAGGGTCTGCACATCTAAATTGCATCATCGTCATATAAGGTCTGCTATCATAGGCCTCTCATCTTAATTCCATCATATAAAGGTTTATTATCATCATACAAACCATTCAAGGGCATGTCTTTCATACAAAGATCATCAAAAGGTCATACAATAAATTTGGTCTACCATGCGAATATGTATGGCCATAAAATCAAGGATGTGAGACAAGCTAAATCTGGTCTTCCATGTGAATACGTATGGCCATAAAATCATGGATGTGATACAAGCTAAATTTGGTCTTCCTTGAGAAAACGTACGCCCATAAAATCATGAATGTGAGCCAAGGTAAATATGGTCTGTCATGCGAATATGTATGGCCATAAAATCATGTATGTGATCCAAGGTTAATCTGGTCTTTCATGCGAATATGTATGGCCATAAAATCATGTATGTGAACCAAGGTAAATCTGGTCTGCCATGTGAATATGTAACCCTACACAAACATGTATAAGATCCATCCCAAATATTGGTCTGCCATGCGAGGCTATGGAGCCATGAAAACATACGTAAGGATTATACCAAATATGATCTGTCATGAGTAGGAAATACATCCAAATTTGGTTTTCCACGTGACTATATCAAGCCACAGAATATTACATACGAATCCATCCAAGTATATTATAAGGATCATGTCGAGACTGTAAGCCTTGCAAGAATAAATACCATAGAAATATGGATAAGAACCAAAAACTTGTCTACCATGCGAAGACATATGAGACCTCAAACTAAAAAGATATCCAAATTCTTTCATGACTACTTACAATACTCCTCCTTTGACTGTGTTAAGGAGTTGCTTCATTAACTGAAAAGTAGGGCAATGTAGGGTCTACAAGAAGACCCTTTTTCTTCCACGGCTACGGCACTTCATGGTAGTGTATATCCTAGAGCACTCCCTGTAGATCTCTTCTTCATCAAACCCAAAATAAAATGGAGAGAGATCACAAGAGTGTGTGTTCAAATGACTAACACGCCACCTCTTTTTATACTAAAACATTGAGCACATGTGGGGGCAATTTGGTTGTTGTTCGACCTTGACAACTTGTCCCATAACACAAATAAATTCATATCTCCATGAATACATGTCGGAATCGAATGATCTCTACATCAATCCTACACCTCTCGGTGAGAGGAATCCAAGAAAAATATCAGCTGCCATGAATAAGTAGACCCACATGGAGTTTGGCCCTAGTTGCGAATTTTAACATTACTCAATAGTCTAAAGCAAATGACAAGTAATACTCGAAGGAAAATATAGTCTATTGAGAATTCTATGTATCATCATGGTCTAATAAAAATGTTAATTGAAGCCCACCTCGAGAGCATAGGAGATGATTGGGAAAGTTTTCTAGTTAGTAATCATTTTAAAGAGATATAACAAGAAAAATACAGCAGCAAAATAAAAGGAAGTAGAATAAAGCTATCTCTAAACCCTAAATATGACCTACCTCTACAACCAAAGCAACCCTGATAAAATGAAATTCATCTTGTTGACGTATTAGAAAATCGTAAGAAGAAGAATATTGGAAGAAGAAAAGCCAGTGATAAAGAAGAAAGTATGTCTAGAAAGAAATTAGAGGAAATAGAACAGGGAAAGACTGAACAAACAAAGGTTCAAAAACAAACTCCTCTTACTAAAGCTTCATCTATTGTTAGGAGAAGTGCAAGACTCAACAAATCAACAAAAGAATCATCTCGACAATCTGTAGAGTTTGAAAATCTAGAGGAAGATAAAGAATTGAAGATTCCATCACCTATAGTTCCATCACCAATTTCATCACCAATTGCTAATACAGTAAGAAGAACACCTGAAATTGACCCAGTTCAATAAGAGATATATGATTATATAGAGGTTTTGGAGAAGAAAGCTACAGAAAATGCCATTGTATCCTCAAATCAAGAAAAAGGAATTCAGTTTGACAGTCTACAAGAACCTTCAATTGTAAATACGCTCAAACAAGAAATTTTGAATTGGGGACACTAAACAGACACTTAAAATAGGAACGTGAAACATTGAAATTGTAGAATGAAATACATAGGACTCAAAAAGACAGCATTCTCTTACATCTTGCTATGTGGTATGATAAGAATAAAAATCTAAAGGAAACGAACAAATATCTTAAGAGAAAAGTTATAAGTCTGAAGTATAAGATTCTAATAAAGAAACCAAGGATGGCAGTCACTAAGAAAAAGGCAAAGAAGACAAATCTGGATGTTTTAGCTCAAGTTTGTGAAGGGGTTTAGTAACATGCAAGGTTCATCAGTTTTGAAATTTTTGCATGACACAGAATGACTTCTGTGTGGGGGAATGTTGAGCCTCATAATTGCTTCTTTTTGACACCCTTTTTCACTTTCTTTATTTCTTCTTTTTACCTCCATAATCACACAGTGGGCATCAAAATGCAGGATTATGACATGGCGGGTATATAATTGTCTTGTATTTCATAAATTGATAATGTTCTTTATTATTTAGTCTAATGTTTTCTTTAACTACTAAATTGCAATGATTTTGCAGCTAACACATGATATCCAAGTCCGTTGTTTGACAGGTTCCAAGGTGCCAACTGGGAAGTGAAATATATGGATAGGTGGCAATTGATGCACTCAACGATTTCCTCCTATTCTCATTAACCAAATTGATGGGAGCAGGTCCTGATGATGCAGTCAAAGATAAAGTCAACTCCTGTAAATTGGCAACAAGTGAGTGAGAACGAGATATGCGCCTCATGATTTGCTTTGATAATAGAAAATCATGAGCGAATTATGCTATATTATATTTTTTAGTTAAAATTAGTATTTTGTTGACAAGGATTAGGCGTAGATCTCTGAACAGTTATGAGCTTTATAAATAAACCTCCCGGCATGAATGAAATGTTGTTAAGAAGTACATGATAGTGAAGATTTAAACTCTATTTTTAATATCAAATTTATGAAAGAACCTTTTCGTTTCCATGCATGGTTGATTGTTTGATTGATAGTGTGATTACCTGCTTCTCGTGGAGGGTCCCCTCGAGCAGTAAGGATTCTTGTTCGTTTCTAGTAGATAGAATTTTTGTATAATTTCATAAGCTTTATATTTTGTTCAATTGAGTAGACGCATTTTTAATTTCTTTCAGATTCGAACTATGATTGTTTTACTAATCTTTTCTTTTAAAGCAGAGTGTGAGATTTTCCATTAGTAGTTTTCAGTAAAAGAGTGTGATCATTTCATTTTCTAGGAATAATTACTTTGTTCATGTGCATTTCAATAAATTAATTTACAATTTATATTTCGATAACTCAATTTAATTTAGAATTTGTGTGAATAACCAAAGACTTCTAGTACATACAGTACACTTACACTTCATCAGCTTACAACGTTGACCGATAATTTATGCAAGTAATTTAAGATCTGATAAATTACCAAACAAAGAGCTCATAGGTCTGATCACCCAGAAGCAATTTGAGTTTCCCTAGACTTGGCTTATGGAGAAGAATATATATAGTAGAAGTTGGTTAGTCCTCCTAGCCTGTGTTCATTGTGGGAGAAGGAAATCTTGCAGCAATAGGTGGCACCGCTTTGTGCCCTATGTTAGTCTTCATTGGAGCAGCGCAGGAAGATTATAGTGGGTTGAAGTCCCTAAGTAGTTGAGGAGCAACAGTGGGAAGTTGAGAGTTGTGAACAACTCAACAGGAATCTCAAGGTGTTGATGCGTTGAAGGATGACTTGTCGATTAGAGAGCAGATTGGAGTCGAGATTTAATGGCGAAATGGATTTGGTACATTGATAGAGGTAGGTGTTGAAAATCGAGAGCCAAAGGACCGGGTAGGTGTGTTCAAGGTACGATCGAGAGGAGCTAAGAAGCACGCTAAATCAGTCAGATGGTCAGTGTATCTTGATCAGGCTAGATTGTTGGTCATCACGACAGACACCAAGCCCTACTTGTTGCTGTTTTGTATCAGTGGATGTATGAGGGCCATTATCCCTCGTATGGGAGCCCTAGACCCTTATATTATTCAGTTGGATTTTTATAACGAAGTTGGCTTGTTGTATAAAACTGTAAAAAGTTGTGTATATTTTTTGCACTAGTAGATTTACTGTTATTTATTATTCTATTATACAAAGTAGTCTCGTTGTAATTCTTGGATTGGTAGCGTCATTGATTTAATGTTATATCCTAGAATCCGGTATCATGGAAAAACAACATGGTAACAGAGCTACTTTGAAGAGCTAGTGAATCAAAGTGTGCACAGCAAAGCAGCTCATAGGGAGTTGGGATTGTCTAGATCATGGAGCCGAGGGTTCAACTAAAGACATGGAGATGTGGTCTCGATAAGCTACATTGTGATATGGGCTAGGAGTTATGGTGGATCGGTGGTGAACCTGGTGCACTATAGTATGTTGTGTGGCAGTTTGCATATCGTGGAATTCTATATCCTATCATGGATAGTTGGGACATCTCGAGGATTTATTTAGCATGGATAAGATCAACATGATTGAGATTGCTTCACGTGATGGAATGCAGATTGGCATGCTAGAGTCCTCATCATATTGTGATGTCGCATATCCGAGAGTGGAGGGATTTGCATGAGTGGTGTTTGATCCTAGAGGATGAGTGCTTGTAGGACTGGGTTGTGGTGAGGTGATGACACGTGTTCAATCGCAACTCAAACTGACCTTTTAACACATGAGATCATTGGCAAGTTGAGTCAATGGAGATCGTGTAAACGCAGAGGGAGTCTAACTTCAGAGGGAGCAACCCTGTGGAAGTTTACAGGTCTTCAAGATCGGATGGGATGCAGCAGAAGCACTACTGAGATTGCAAGGTTCATTCTATAGAGTGTGTTGAAATGATGGACACCAGATGGGCTAGTGTCGTCGATGATGATGATGGAGACTTCCTAGTGTTGGAAGTAACTTCCTTGCTAAGAGGGAGTGTTGAGACTTGTACCTTGGGAGGTACTCCAAATCTTAGGCTAGTGGGAACTTTTGGAGGAATTAGCACACAAATATGTTTGTGGGCTTAGAACCCAAGCCTATGGGCTTTGCACCCAAGCATGTGGGTGTGAAACCGTGATGAGGTTTGATGATGTGAGTGATGGAGATGATAAAGGACCTCAAGAGCAACTTGAGGCAACAAAAATCATCGAAATCCGAGCTATAGAAATGAAGAAATAAATTTTTGAAGTTAGTGTGTGGGCTTGTGGAAAAAGGTTAAGGTCGGCTAGACTTTAGGAAAGCCCTAGAAGAGTGTTAGGCGTTGCCACAAGAAAAGATATAAAAAGGAGTGAGGAGGAGCCTCATTCCTCATCCAACAAGGGCATCTTTTCCTCATGTGAAGACTAAAATAAGAAGGTTGAGTTCCCTGAGGTAGCCACAGTGAAGGAAAGAAGGCTAACATTGTTTAGGGATGATTTTGGGTTTGTTTTAAGGGTCGTGGCTTGCAGGTGAAGGCAATATTGAAGAGGAGACTTGGTCGTGTGATTAAGGGTTGTTTTAGGCACAAATAACCAGTAGTTATCTCCTTGTAGCAGATCATGTACTTATGTGTGACCACAAGTGGGACGGAGGGCCCGTTTAGGAAGGTCAAGTAGTCTACTAGGCTCCCTAAACATGGTCGCAATTGTCTACAGCTAGAACACAATAAGGATGAGGCTTGTAGGTGGGAGAAAGGTTGGAATTGTGCAGAGATAGATACCCTAACCAAGGTCAAGTTCTTCAATGAGGTCAACTCATATTTCAAGGGTATTGGAAGAGAATATTGTGAACGTCTTCAAGGAGGAGAGGTGCAAGTTGGAGGTCCTAGTATAGGACAATTCTAGGCTAGTGTGTCCTAGTCTTTGGTGTGGTTTTGTCTCAGAATTGCGGGTAGCAGATCCTTGGTATCATGACAAAGAGGGTCAAAGTTGTAGTGGTTGTTTGGAGGGGCCAAAACTACCACAGACTTGTCTCCAAGTGGTAGCGAAGGGAGCAACTTACAATGAGAAGAAAATTGTAGTTGTAGAGAAGGTATAGAGGCAAAGATCTAGGGCTGATGTGGACTGATATTAGCCCTAACAAGATTGCAAACTTTGCAGCAGAGACACGTCATCTCATGAGGTGGATGTAGTCCTAGAAGAGGACAGTTGTAATGGACACTCGTGGTCTGTTGGAGGATAGCATGAGAGTGGACCAAGTTGGAGCCCTAAGTGCAATGACATTGATGGACTAAGGTAGCTATTAGGTGTGGAAGAGTTGGAGCATGCTAAAGAGAAACTTGGGAGGATTGTAGAGGCTTGCTTCAAGCCCAAAGAAACAAGTCTCTTGAAGGACTAAGGGATTGTTAGATGTGGCAGAAGGAGAGCTCATAGGTCTGATAAGCTTGGAGTAATTTGAGTTGCCCTAGACTTGCCTTGTGGAGAAGGAAATCTACAGTAGAAGTTAAGTAATCCTCCTAGCTTGTGTTCATCGTGGGAGGAGGACATCTTGTATGATAAGTGGCATCCCTTTGTGCCCTATGTTAGTCTTCATTGGGGCATCATGGGAATACTATAGTGGGTTGAAGTCCCTAAGTAGCTAAGGAGCAGCAGTGAACAGTTGAGAGTTGTGAACAACTCAACAAGAGTCTCGAGGTGTTGGTATATTGAAGGACGAATGGTCCACTAGAGAGCAAACTAGAGTCGAGATTCAGTGGCCAAATGGACTTAGTACATTGATAGATGAAGGTGTTGTAGATCGGGAGCTGAAGGACCAAGCAGGTGTGTTTAGGGTATGACCAAGAGGAGCTGAGAGGTGCGCTACATCAACCTGATGGTTAGTGTCTCTTGATCAGTGTAGATTGGTGGTCGTCATGATAGACACCAAGCCCTAGTTGGTGTTGTCTTATATCAGTGGATGTATGAGGGCCATTATCCCTGATACAAGAGCCCTAGATTGTTGTATTATTCAATTGGATTAATATAACGAAGTTGGGTTATTGTATAAAATTGTACAAGTTATGTATATTTTGTGCACTAGTAGACTTACTGCTATTTATTGTTTCGTTGTGCAAAGTAGTCTAGTTGTAATACTTGGATTGCTACAATCAGTGATTTAACATTCTATCCTAGACTCCAGTGTCATGGAAAAACAACATAGTTTTCCCTTTTTAATTTAACCCAACTAACGTTGGTTTTCAATTAACCATAACTTGTCATCTAAGAGGAGTTTTTACGAGCAAAACATATCGTTGGAAAGGTATCGACAATCTCTATGCAACCATGTTATTTGTAGAACCTTTTGAGTATCATAAATTCATCAAAAAATTGAATAACTTCAGGCACCCATATCTTCATGCAATGAGACCTTGCGAAAGGTCTAACTGTCATATTACTTCACAAAGGGTCAAGTTGCTTCTTTGATCATCAAGGATGGTCCGACAGCTATTGTCTCATATATCCCCTTTGACATCAATGACGATTTGTAGTCATTAATGACAACACTATGTGCAACATACGACTTCTTATGAATTGTTTTCTATGACTTACAAATTCCCTATGAATGATGGAAGATTTGTGATTTGAATTCTTGGCCTCCAATTCCCATTTGTGCACACAATAGGAGTGGTTACAAATTTTGTGAATATGGGGATCGTTGTAAGTGGGAGGGTAATGTGTTGGTTACCAATGTAGCACACATTTTGGATGGGATAGTGACTAACCATAAATATTGAGTTTGATCAAAGATTAGGCGATTATTATATGGAGAAACAACAAATATATGTTGCAAAGGAAAGAATAGGTTAGGATTAGGATTGTAATGATAGATACTTAGAGAGAAAGATTTCACCTCACTCTATTGAGCCCTTCTCTTTAATATTCATGCATCGCAAAACACTGCAAAATTTTGAATTTCCTCAATTACAATGTTGATGTAAAGAAACTCTAGGAAATCTTTTTTCACTATGATCCTCATGTTGCAATGTTCTTGACTCGTTCTTAGGACATTTTTGTTTTGGGGCTTTATCAATATGTCGAAAAAAATACCACACATGATTCTTATGACTCCTCCCTTGTCCTGCAAACTAGTGTTTGTCAAACTCTATTATCACATAGAACTAAAACTCATATTTTAGGTCACCCCATAGATTACTCAACTTTGATTTTAACACATTTCTAGTGTGCTTTATGGCTACTAGGTCTCATCTTGGTCTATATTTTGGTTAAGTCAATGAGTTGTTTTTGCGCTTACAAGCACATGTGTCACTAGCATAGAGCATTAATGTCATCCAAATCTTAATGGTATAGACTACCAATTCTATACCTAATTATCTAAAGGGAATATGTATATGGACCTTTTCACTACAAATCACAAGTGTTCTCTACACCCCCTAAATTTTGTACTAGGCAATGTCACTAATTTTTATCAAGCACTCTCTTTTTCACAAATAAAGTATTATTATTTTTTGTTTCTCCCATTTGTTTTATTTTAAGCTTCCTTGTAAATCACCAATTACTATTCATTGTATCAATGTAGTCCTTTTGATCTGAAAAAAGCACTTAGTAATTTCCAACTTTGAAATTGTAATGTAGAAAAAATCACACAAAAACATTAATAGTTCACTTAATAATTTTGTCAAACATTTAGCATAACTCCAATAAAACTTCAAAGTAAATGCAAACAATTTTACGTTGACAACTTTGATTTTATGAGCAAAAATACCATGCTAAGTAAATTACATCAAAAAATAACAATATTAAACAAACATTAATGAACACAATGATGTTGGGGCAAAGCCCAAGGGAAAATCCCCTAAGAGGAAAACCTAGAGAAAGATATTTCTTTGATTTCTTGAGCAAATGGGAATAAATTGCGGCAATACAACTTAGTCGTAAATAGAGCGACTTATCTCATTAATTTTTTTGTCATTTCCTCGAGAAATGTGCCAAATCTGCCCCTTGCTTTTTTAGTCCAACTCGATCAAAAATCCATATTGTTGTATGGTATTGTACAACCCAAATTACAGCATGTCTCTTCCTCGATTTGTGTGCAAAAATTATCCTTGTTGTCCAAACTGTCTGCATTTTCCAACCTCTTTGCCTTGGAAACCTTGCCTCAAAGTGCCCTTCTTGTTTTTGTACAATCATTATACCAACAATTAATGCTAATTTTCTTGCTTGGTTTTTTGTGCACGCAATCTTTGCGGCAGTAAACCCTTCCTCTCAACTCCATTCTCTCACATTCAAGGCTCATGAATGCCCTCTCTCTTTCTCACATGTAAATCTCTCACACTCATTAATGCCTTCTCTCTAATTCTCTTTATGTACTTTTTCTCATTAATGATGTAATTAACTAACTTAACTTTTTTTTATCTTATGGCTAAGATTCACACTCAAAATCAAAAGTAATGATTTAGTCTCTCATTAAATACACTTTAACTTATTAATATCACTTTAAGTCATTACATATAAAAACATAGTCACTCGTACTTAATAATATAAAGTACATTTTTTCTCGAGAGACTTTTCATGCCCATTCATGTTAGACATCATCACATGAAGAAGACCTCCAGAGCTACAAAAACTCAACACTCCCTCTTAGTGAGGGAGGTACTTCTGGCACCTCTACCACCTCCCAGATCTATCTTCAAGTTCACAACAATGTTTATTGTAGCAACTCTATCTGACTCAAAAGCTCCCTCTGACTCAACGACTCCCTTTCACTCAGTAAATTGTCTTGTAACCTACCTTTGACTTGAAGACATGTGCATGTAACCCATGCTCTGAGGAGACTCCTCTCTCCCACTTTGAGCATCTTTTGCCATCATCTTAAACCGCGAAGGTCCCCTTACCAAACTAGAAGAACCCTCTCCTCCAACTACCTCAGGCACTATAACTGAGCATGAAATCTAACTAAATTCACCATTCACAGGATGTCATACCAACCTCTACATCTTGCCCACACAGATACCAATCACTCGTGATGTGTCCCTACTCTCTCCCATCAAATAAATTACTACTTGTCCATTACAAAATAGGACAACATATTTCTCATCCTCCAGTGCTGACACGAAGAGGAGATTTTCTCCCAACCCTGGTACCCATAACATATGACGCCCCTCCAGATATCCTCCTAACTCCAACTAAAACCTCACGTATCCAGTCCCCCTCACTACATGTGTGGTGTGCACCCCACTATCAATACGCATGTCTGAGTTGATTCCTATCCTACTCAAGACCATAACTCTAGTCCCTATCATGTGACAGGGTGCCCCACTATCCACAAACCATACACTAATGTTCTTGCACTCAACAACATTGTTCCACGAAAGATAAGATACTAAGAAGAACTCCTCAAACTATTCTGTAAACTCAGCAACTCTAGTTGATACAACTACATGTTTCTTATCCTCCTTGCCTTTCTTCTTATTTGGACATTGGCTTAAATATTGGCCAAACTTTTGACATGCAAAGCACTTTACTCTGCTCATGTTCTTCTCGGAAGTAGATCCCCCACTTCCCTTTACCTTTCTGTTGTAACGATTACAACCACCCTCCAAAATTTTGCCTTAGCTTCGTTTTGGAGGCTCACTTCCAACCTTCACAGCAGCTTGTCTTGCTTCGTCAAGTTCACAAGCTTCAATGTCTTTCTTGCACAAAGGAAACCTATCGATCACAGCTTGATCCATTTCCCTGACAAGTTGTTCATCAGACTTGGTCCAGCTGCAAGCTGAGTAGCTTCGTGGAGAAAACTACGCATTTCTAGAGGGAAACCAGCCTTCCCTCCAGAAATTGCACAAACCTATCTGGCAGCCTACTGGGCTCCAAGATTGTGCAATTATGCCAGTCAACACTCCAGCAAGAATTACACAATTTTCCCCAACATGTCTGCTCAGCCCAGAATTTGCGCAAATTTGGGCAGCAGTCAATTGCTTTGCCCAGAAATTGCGCAAATCTCCTGGGCAATTAGCCCAGCTTCAAGCCAGAAATGCGCATTTCCTTCACACAGTCAAGCAATCTCTTGCATGGGCAGCTGAGTTGACCGGTTCCCTCCGGGACCAAGAAAAACTGACTTGCATGCATATGTTGCTTCTCCCAAGGCAACATGCAAAGGCATCTCTTGTTTTAGGGATCTATGTTTAGCAGTTGGAGGCTACATGCAAGGATCATTTCAGAGACCTCCCACCAAGTGTTGCTTTCCCTAGATTTGTGGCATGCGCATCACAACCTCGATGTTATCAAAAATCATCAACCGGACGCTGGAGAGTTCATTCCTCACATCAACTTTGCAACTCTGACATCCCACATCACATCTAGGCGCAGTTGGCACATTCAGCTCAGTTGTTTTGCGGTAAGCCCGCTTCCCATGCCTTGTGTTGCATTTCTGTCACTTTTTGTGTTTTCGCTTGTATGAGTACTATTTGCTTGATTTCTTGGAACATTTGTTGTTGTTTACATGTATATTATCTTTTCCTAGCACCCTTTCAGTTTTCGTCAACATCTCACTGTTGTCGCATGCATGAAACTATTTTTCGTGAACGGTTGCAGATTTGATGACTTGCCTCACCCACATGCATGTCGTTCCATTTTCTAAATCTGTCATTCACCATTTGCATGCATGATCATTCACTTATGCTTACACTCAGTATCAGCGTGCATTTTCACTCACATTCACTTTCAATTGCCCGTTGGCAAGTCTGGGCAGCCTTGGCCCGGACTCTGCCTGACCAAGAGCCTCGCCAAGATAGAATTGCGCAAACCTGAGAGGGAAGGCTCTACCTCTCCATAAATGCGCATTTTTTCCCAACAATTGTTCCCCAGGCCTGCTTTGCGCAATCCTAAGGGACAGTGATTGTTGGCCAAAAAAATTGTGCAATGCAATCACTGAGCTTGCGGCCATTGCCAATTGAGATTGCGCATTGCACAATCCCAACATTCAATAGCCATACTGGACTGTGCATTGCGTAGTTAGAGCAGTTAGTCAATCTCCCAGTAGCCCAGACTGTGCCTTGTGCAGTCTTGGCAGTCAATCTCCCGACCTCTCGACCGAAATTGCGCAACCTTCATGATCAGTCACACAGGTATGTTGCCAGTCAATTCTCAAGTTCATTTTGTTTTTCGACTAACAAATTGCTTTCCATGAGTGTTGCCATGTCTCCAAGTATTGTAGGTGTTCATCTTCCTCTCAACAGTGCAGGTACAATGGTTTCCAAGAGGGCAGAGTCGAAGACACCATCCAAAGCACACTTGGAGATGCAATCGATCGGATGTCTATGAGCTTGCCTTCTCACGAAGATATCAAGTTGTTTGTAGACAAGGACATCAAGATATGGCAACAGCAACATCATGAACAGTAGCTGAAGGTAGCGTACCGAATGCAGCGAATGCAATGAACACAACGAATGCAGGGAACGCAGGGAACGCAGCGAATGCAACGGATGCAATGAATGCAAGAGGAATGTTGTTGACAACATAGAGGCGGAACAAAGTTGCAAGCTCAAGCAGATCCACTGATGATGAAAGCAACTTTGGAGACTCGGGCTATGAGGTGGCAGCGCGACATGAAGATCGTGCGAAAACAAGGAATGGAACAAATAAGGAGTTGCATGCGTTGAAGTAGCAACTCAAGGAAGAACATGAAGCTGCACAGATAGACGAATGAGTTGCAGTAGGATCAGGAACAATAGTGGGCGCAATGTGCACTCACAGATGAAACTGCACCCGTACAAGTTAAAGATCCATTCCAACAGCTAACACGGAGCAAACATGGCGAGCAGTGTTGGTGATCACATGCAAGGGATTCAGCAGCATGCATGTCCTTGTGCACACGCATGCAACCCAACCCATTCAGCACACTCACCTGGGCAAAAACAAGAAGCAAGTCTAACTAAAGCTGAACATGTACTTCAACAAGTTGATGTGCATGACCACCAGCACACACTTGAAGATCAGCACGGACATTATGCATCAGTGCGTTGTCGATTCAGCCGCACCCAAGAAGACATTGGGCATGTTAGCAGACGAGTTGGATAAAGGGGTCGAACCAATGCACCGATTGTAACAGAGGCAAGAGTTCACTTCAGCAAGATGTCACCATGAGGTGCATGCACACCATCACAGACGACCAAGCTTGGCATCAGCTCACCACCTTCACCATCACAAGCATGTCAAAGAGTTGGTCTCATCACAGCGAACCGAGTTTTAGTGATATCTTGCATGGCTTGGTCAAGCCATGTTGTCTCACATGAGTACATGTGCATTGTAATGTTGAGTCATATCAAGTGTAAGTCAAGTGTCAATAGTTGGATGTAAAAGTCATAGAGTAGGTGAAGAGTCATGAGGGTAGTTGAACTGTCACAAAGGGGAATGTCAAGATTCACCCCACCCTTTGCTATAAATAGTCCTTCATAACTCATTGTAAGGGCTTTTGGTCAGCCAAGCTTCTGATAAGACTATCTTGAAAAGCACTTGGATAATATTCTAATGCGCCTTGGCTTCTCCACTGCACGAAGCTAGTTCATCTTTTTGGAGGAGCAGGCGGATGTGGCTGTAAATTTCCACTGTATGGGCTAGCAGGTTTACATGGATGTATTGTATGATTGGGACTTACACTTCTTTATATAATAAGAGCCAACACGTTTTCACACATGTATTGTATATGTTGTAAGACTGATCTTTAACACTTGTAATGCATGTTGTTTTAACCTGTGTTCTACATCTGAACTGATCATTTGTTGGAATGCATAATCTATTAATGGAAATGTGTTGTATATGTTGTTAATGTTGTCCCGCCCGTGTCGACTGCTCTGCCGGACATCAAGCAGACCCTTCACATGAACCTTGATGTAACAATTGTTGCACTCATTCGAATTGATCTGTGAGTGTTGTACATGTTATCTTACCTTGTATGATGTGACTATCGCATCCGAGTGGACTACTCCACCAGAATCTGTGTATGTCATGTGTACCGTGTGTTCCTAGCCAAGTTGGGACTGATCCCTTTCAACCTGGAACTCACCTTCACCCTCATCTCAACCCACCTGTGTTAGAACCTCTCATACACCTTCCTTGACTCACTACAGCAGTCACACCTTTGCTACTGACAGAGTTATCTTACTTGCCCCTATGCAACATCGCGGTCAAGGCATTGCTTTACGACCCACAGCTAGGACTCCTACACCAAACGGTCTGAGGTCTAATTGGGATTTTTTACCGGGGAGATCCCCTTACATGTTGGTGGGTCCAGCACCGTCAACACTTTCCTTGCAATATCATTGTGTCATATCCCTTACTGTCTCAATGGAATCAGTGTGTCCATTGTACCAAAGTCCCAGCTTTGATACCATGTAGAAAAAATCACACAAAAACACTAATAATTCACTTAGTGATTTTGTCAAACACTTAGCACACACTAATTTATAACTCCAATAAAACTTCAAAGTAAATGTAGACAACTTTACATTTACAACTTTGATTTCATGAGCAAAAATACCATGCAACGTAATTTGCAGCAAAAAATAACAACAATAGACAAGCATTCATGAACACAGTGATGTTAGGGCAAAGCCCGGGGAAAGGAAAACCCAGAGACATAAATTTATTTCATTCTTGAGCAAATAGGAATAAATTGCAGCAGTGTAACTCAGCCATAACTACAACAACTTATCTCATTAATTTTTGTTGTCCTTTCCTCGAGTAATGTGCCAAATCTACCCTTTCATTCATGTGCCTAACTTGCTCATAAATCTCTGCTATTGTATGGTATTGTATAGCCTAGATTACAAACTATCTCTTCCTCAATTTGTGTGCAAACATTATCCCTTTTGTTATCCAAACAATCAGTGATTTCCAGCCTACTCTTTGCTTGGAAACCATGCCTCAAACTACCCTTATTGCTATTGTGCAATCATTGTACCAACAATTAATGTTGAGTATTTTGCTTGGTTTTTCGTCCCCTTCTCTCTCCTTCGGTTTGCAGTCAATCTTTGCTACAGTAAACCCTTCCTCTCAGCTATGTTCTCTCACATTCAGTGTTCATGAATGCCATCTTTTTCTCACATGTGAATCTCTCACACCCATTAAAGCCCTCTCTAATTCTTTTTATGTATTTTTTCTCATTAATGACTTAACCTAACCAACTTAACTTATTTTGATCTTATGGTTGAGATTCATTCTCAAGATCGAAGCTCATGATTAAATATTTCATTAAATACAATTTAAGTTATTAATTTCATTTTAAGTCATTAAATACAAAAAAATAAAGTCACTTGTATGTACTTTATAATATAAGAACATTTTTTTCGTAAAGAGACTTTTTAATGTCCCTCCATCTTAGGCATCATCACACGAAGAAGACCTCTTGAGCTACAAAAACTCAACATGTAATTATCTTCCATGCATACAACCTTGTGAAATTGGAATGAACCTAATTTACTCACCTAAACCTAAAGAGTGTATCATGGAGATTCTCTTTCGTGCATAGATTTCACATGGCATGCCCAAGCGAAGTCACAAAACTCGACTTGGAAAAATATCTTAATAATGCCAAAGAGTAAAAATCGAGTTCAAGCTCAAGGAAAATTTGGATAATAACGAAAAACTTAAAAGGGGATACTATCATTTCACATGGAGAAATTCTAGGAAAAACTCAAAGTCGGCAAAAACTTGAGAAAATAATTGAACTCAACAAAACTTCAAGAAAAACTTGACCCACAAGCACTTGCATATCAAAGTTGTTGCTAGCAAGTCAAGCACACTGAGAGCAAGTTTGACTTTCCAACAAGTTCATTTAGCGTTTTTTTGTGTCTTTTCGAATTTGACTTTCAAGTCCAAGCCAAGTTTTGTAACAATTTGCCTATGATAAAAACCAAAGAAGGTATTATAGCAATTATTTCCTTGCAAAAGCTCTTAGGTAATGCGAAATGAAATAAAAGCCAAAGAAAGTATTATGTTATGCTCTTCACCTGCGAGACGATACCAAAATACCAAATATGCAAAGAAATATACCCAGAACACAGAGCGATAAAAAATAACAAGAAGTATTTTATTATTCAGAAAGGAAAGCAATGTTCACTTGCCTCTTCGAGGGGGCAACCTCCAATAGAGCTAGGCTCAATTACAAAATAAGACACAATGCTCCTCGAGGAGATTCTCTATCCTTTATATAGGATTCATATATGCAATACCATGGGTCAATACCATGGTTCTTATTAATACCATCTATCTAATACCATGGCCCAGTTGCAACTAACTGTGGTCCTTTCTTTAAATGCGGGTCAACCATTTACAATTATTAATATGGGCTTTATTGATTCTTTACTTAACTATACTATGACTTGACCGTATCACATAAATAAGGGGGTTAGGGTTGGACCTTAACATGCCCTCCCCCATAAAATTAGCCTTGTCCTCAAGGTTGAAGCTGCGGAAACTGCTGAAGGACAATGGTTGGTTCCCAGGTCGCATCTTCTGGAGAGGTTTCTTTCCACTTGACGAGGACTTCCTTGATCGTGCAACCGCGCAGGTGTCGTTCTTGCTTGTCCATAACCTGTTCGGGTTGGAGCCAGATTGAACCTTCATCCAATTATGATAGACTAGTTTGAATTCGGCAATGGTTCCCAATCACTTTCTTGAGGCATGAGACATGGAAGACTAGATGGATTTTTGTCGTGGGTGGCAAAGCTAGCTTGTAGGCTACTTCTCCGATGCACTGAAGTACTTGATACGGTCCATAGAATTTTAGAGATAATTTATGGAAACCCTTGTCTTTGAGTGATGTTTGCTAATATGGTTGCAGCTACAAAAATACCTGATCCCCTTCTTGAAACTTGCGTTCTAAACGATGTTTATCTGCCTGTTGCTTCATGCGGTTTTGAGCTTGATGAAGATTCTCTCTGAAGTGGGCCATCATGGTTGTGTTGGTTCTATAGGAGTTGATCCACTACTTGTACCTTCGAGCCTCCCTGGATATAAGAAGTAGGTGGAGGAGGGAGTTGACCATAAACTGCTTCATATGGAGTCATTTTGGTGGTGGCATGATAGTTAGTGTTATACCACCATTCGGCTAGAGGTAACCACTGTACCCATAGATGTTGCTTTTCTGAAGTGAAGCACCTAAGGTAGGTCTCCAAACATTTGTTGACTGCTTCAGTTTGACCATCAGTTTGGGGATGATATGAAGTACTGAGTTGTAGTTGGATACCTTGTAGCCTGAAGAGTTTCTGCCAAAAGTTATTGGTGAAGATCGGGTCACGATCAGACACAATGGAAGTGGACATGCCATGCAATTTGAAGATCTGGTCTATGAAAGATTGAGCCACCAAAGCCAGTGTAAAAGGGTGGGGTAGGGCACAAAAATGAGCATACTTAGAAAGTTTGTCCACAACCACCATGATGACTGACTTGTTGCCTGACTTCAGAAGGCCCGTAATGAAGTCCATAGAAACCTCCGTCTAGAGTGAGGTCGGGATGGGCAATGGTTGTAATGTGCCTGGGCATTTGACTGTTTCTCCTTTGTGGCGTTGACATACTCACACTCAGCTACAAAAGTAAGAATGCCCTTTTTCATGCATGTCTAAAAGAATGAACGTTGAGTGCAAGCATAAGTCTTCTGAAAGCCTGAATGGCATGCAGTGGGAGATGAGTGCAACTCCGCCAAAATGTGACTTTTGAGGGTGGATGTTGGTGATATCACGACTCTGTCCTTGTAGCAAAGAATCTCATCCTGCCAAGAGTAGCCCACTGTGGAATTTGGATCTGCCTGCAATTTATTAATGAGCTGGGAGAGCAAAGGATGTGAAAACCATTCCTTGCGAGCCTCTTCGATCCATTCTGGAATAGGAAGGGAGATTGCGAGCAAGGTGCTTTCCTCCTCAAATTGGCGTGATAAAGCATCTGCTATGACATTTTCGCGCCCTTCTTGTAAATTATCTCATAATCATATCCCAACATTTTGGCGAGCCATTTATTTTGTTGTGGCGACGATAGGCGTTGCTCCAAAAAATATCTAAGGCTTTGATGATCTGTGCGAATTTGGAAACGCCACCCCAATAAGTATGGTCGCTAGGTATCTACTGCATGTAAGATGGCCATCATCTCCTTCTCATAGGTAGATTGTCCCAGATTTGTCCCACTTAGTTGTTGGCTAGTGAAGGCAAAGGGTCGACCTTCCTGCATTAAGACCGCCCCAATACTTGTACCTAAAGCATCACATTCAATCACAAACGATTTGGTGAAGTCGGGTAGTGTTAATACGAGAGTGGAACACATGGCATGTTTGAGAGCTATAAATGCCTGTTGTGCTTCATCATTCTAGAGAAATAATTTTTTCTTGTGAAGGTGAGTGAGGGGTCTAGCAATGCGACCAGAATTGCAGACAAATTTGCGATAGTAGCCCGTGAGACCCAAGAATCATCTCAAGCTCTTCAAGGTCTTTGGTTAAGGCCAATCCTGCATTGCCTGGATCTTTTTGGAGTCCACCCTAACACCTTCGCGCCCCACAATGTGGCACAAATACTCAACTTCTGCCATGCCAAAAGAGCACTTGGACATCTTGACAAATAATTTATGCTTCCGAAGCAATTGCAAGAGCAGATCTACACTCTGAAGATGTGTGGCCCAAGTGCAGCTGTAGATGAGGATGTCATCAAAGAAAACAAAGACAAATTTTCTAAGATATGGTTTGAGCAGGTGGTTCATGAGGCTCTGAAAAGTGGATGGGGCATTACAAAGGCCAAATGGCATGACCAGGAATTCATAATGGCCTTCATTAGTTCGGAAAGCAGTTTTTGGAATGTCTACTTCTTTCATGTGAATTTGGTGATAGCCCGAGCGAAAGTCAAGCTTAGTAAAGAATTGAGCCCCATTTAGTTCATCCAGCAAATCATCGACAACCAGGATGGGAAATTTATCTTTGATTGTCAGCTTGTTGAGGCCCCTGAAGTCTAGACACATACGCCATTCCCCATCTTTCTTGAGCACCATGACCACAAGCGATGAATAAAGACTAATGCTAGAACGAATGACGCCTGCTTCCAGGAGTTCCTTGATGATTTTTTCAATTTCATTCTTTTGGGCAAACAGATATCTATATGGGCACACATTTGGTGGTTGGGCCCCTGGGACCAAAGTAATGCTATATGATCATGTTCTCCTCTCGAGGGTGGAAGCTCATGAGGCTTGTCAAAGACCGGCAGATAGTTGTTTAAGATCTGTTGCATCTTAGGATGAATATGAAGAGAAGTGGGTTCGAAGGCCTGGATGGCATTAAATTGGGCTATAACTCCATGGTGGCCCTTTTTTAACAACTCTTCCATCCTATGTGAGTTGATGATAGAGGGAGCACCCGCCTGGAGTCCTCGGAGGGTATGTGTGTGGTTGTTCTGCTTAAAGCTCATATATAACTCCTCGAAATCCATTGTGATTGGACCTAGTGTGCAGAGCCATTCAGCACCCAAGACAATGTCACACCCTCCCATGTGTATGGCAAACATGTGGGACTTTAGCTGATAATCCCCCATTTGAAGTTTGACATTTTCACAGCGGCCTTCACATTTCATTGTCCCCCATCAGCAATTTGGACCTGGAAATTAGAGACTGCTCTAACAAAACAATGCACTGCTTCAGCGACTCTTTGATGGATAAAGTTATGTGTACTGTCACTATCAATCAAGACTACGACAGGGGGATGCTTAGTAAAACCTCTGATTTTGAGAGTTTAGGGAGAAGAAATCCTTGCCAAAACATGAAGCGAGATAACTAGTTCGTCAAGTGTAGCTGGGAGCACATTGTCCGGCTGGTTGTCCTCATCTTCCTCCTCTGGTTCCTCATGGTGGGGCTTCCTCCGCTAAACTGTGATCAGTAGCATCAATTTGAAAGAATTTTGGTTCCTTGCATTCAGGGAGTACTTCTCATCACAGTAGTAACACAATCCTTGCTTTCTTTTTTCTGCCATTTCCGCTAGTGACACCTTTTGAACCTGAAGTGTTTGGGTAGTGCTTGGAGCCTAGGTGGGGCGACTCTTGGCTATGAAATTTGGACGAGCCGACTGAGCCGCTAATGCATGTTCTACTTACGAACTATCTTGCAAGCATCGAGCCATGAGATTGGGTGTTGCAGTCGGACGTGGGCTTGTATGGCTTCTTTGAGACCGCTAACAAAACATTCCAAGTAGAACTCATCTCGTAGACCTCTTGTGCGGAAGGCTAAGGCTTCAAAAGCTGTAATATATTCTTGCACTATTCCTGTTTGTCGGAGCTTCGTAAGACAACCCAAAAAATTAGATTCATGGTCGAAGCGATCCGTAAAGGCTTTTGTGAATACCTACCAAGTCACGAGCCTTCCATAGCAACGTTGATGCCACTGCCACCATTGCCATCTTTCGTTGTCCAAGTACATGCTACCCACACTAAGATGAGTCACATCATCTCTGATGTGATTCAGTGTCAAATATTGCTCCATTTGTGCTAGCCATGTGGTCGAATGAGAGCCACCAAATTTATACATGTTCAGCTTGGGTGGTTGCGGTTGGGACTGTTGGTGGTTGCCAAAGAGGTGAAGAGAATGGCTAGACTCGCCCTCAATGTTTTCATTGAAAGCATATGCCTCTTATTGTTCCTCCAACTTTCCCTTTGTGAGTGTGTCAGCTAAGGTCTTGATCACTGTCAGTACTGCGTCCAACTTTTGTTCAAGGATGTCGATCTTCTCATTAGCCATAGCTTGAGCTCTGGTTTGTACCATGCACCAATCTGGTGCACTTAAAATTTGGGACCACCCGAAATTTTTTACGCTAACAAGTGAATGGTACCACCTTGCTCAGCTCGTCGACCTGATTCTTATGGGTTGTCTCCTATAAGCATCCCAGGAGGGTCTGTACGACTTTTTTTTTTTACAACAAAAGGAGTTTTACTCCTCGCTTAGGAATACTGCAATAGCCGAATCCCAGAAAAGTCAATTCTGCCCAAAGTCCTACAAGAATCACGCCCAGATATAGGGGCCCACACAAATAGTCTGATATATCGGTTAACCCTCAACTACAAAGTATGAGTAGGAATGTGGCAGTGACCGAACCCCTGTTGCTAGATCTGAATGGCGAATATGATTGTGGCGACTACTACAAAACCCAACGGCTAGATCTGAATGGCGGATCTGATAGATTTGATTGGCAGATCTGACAGATCTGAATGGCGGATCTAAGAGATCTGAATGGTGGAACTGATTATTGCGGTTGCAACACAACCCCGCCTGCAAGATCTGATCTGGCAAAGATGATGCGAAATCTAGAGAGAGACAAGGGAACTATGGTCTCAAGGAGTGTCAGATGCTACAGATCGCAATATACATAAGAGTCTCACAGTAGTACTCAGCCCAATCTTTCAGGGCACTAACCAAGGAGGATCGACCGTAACCTTAGTTGTACAACCCGACTACCTTATCGTACATGCGAGTAATCTCCCCGAGTGCTATTCTTGGTGTACTGTAACAGCAAGACGGACGATGATTTATCTATGGCAAGGTTTCAAGAGAGCCTAGGGGACTTCCAATATACCCAGAGGGTACTTGAAAGACATTCTGTGTGCGGTTCTATCTAATGCACTATTACTCGAAGGGGTAACCACAGGGTTACAAGGGAGTCCAACAAGTGTGACCACCTCTTGTATTTCCTGCGTGGATACCTCCCCAAATCCGCAAGTTTATACGCTCAACGACAAATCCCATGGTTTAAAGACACCGGAACACATCTCTAGCCAAAAAAAAAATTGTTAAAAATGGAGATCCCACCGACCCTAGAAAGTGCTCTGATACCACTTGTTATACTCTTGACTTGCGAGAAAATACCAGAATACCAAATATGCGAAGAAATATACCCAAAACACAAAACGATAAGAAATAACAACAAGTATTTTATTATTCAGAAAGGAAAGCAATGTTCACTTGCCTCTTCGAGGGAACAACCTCCAATAGAGCTGACTCAATTACAAAATAATACACAATGCTCCTCGAGGGGAGTCTCTATCCTTTATATAGGGTTCATACATGCAATACCATGGGTCAATACCATGGTTGTTATTAATACCATCTATCTAATACCATGGCCCATTTGCAGCTAACTGTGGTCCTTTCTTTAAATGCGGGTCAATCACTTACAATTATTAATATGGTCTTTATTGACTCTTTACTTAACTATACTATGACTCGACCCTATTATATAAATAAGGGGGTTAGGGTTGGACCCTAACATATTATAGCAATTATTTCATTGAAACACTACCTCATTATGAGGTTTGTCCATATGATAGTTGTTTGCAGAAAATTTTGTATACAGTGGGTTGTTCAACAAAAAGTTTACCCATCAAATTGTTTGGTAAAATCCTTAGACTTTCCTCTCACATTCTTTTTAGAAATGGAAAATCGTATTTACACTTTTCAAATCCAAATTGTAGTAGAGCACCTTCGAAATTGACTACACTTAGAAATAATAAAGCTTATCAATGTGGAACAATACCCCAAGAAAGAAATCTCTCATTGTAATATTAAGAGGCTTAAGATAATAAAATTATGCCTTTTCAGTTTAGAATCTAGACTCTAGGACTTAAAATTATGTCTCTTTATTATGGTCTATTTTGCCAACATTACATGACTGTTGAAGTTTGGGTTTTTTTAGTGCGTATTACAACTATGCGGTCATGGTGCCCAGTTTTATTTCAAGGTCGATGTTATTTGTTGCACTTTGTTGATGATAAATGGTTTCTGTTGTAACTTGAAGGTTGATGTTATTTGTTGCACTTTGTTGATGATAAATGGTTTCTGTTGTAACTTGAAGGTTGATACTATCTTTTGATGACAATTAACTGCCAGATGGTTGATGTTTTAGTAATTATCATTAATTTACTACCAAAATCTGTCTCATATTTTCTGCAAATAAATCACCTTCTACATTTCTTTTAATATACATGCATCAAAATATATTTATATAAACAAGCTCCTGGGACGTTTCGCTTCTGGAATCTTTTGGAAATTGGTACTTCGCACTTCTGCTCCCGACAGCAATGCATAATCTACAATTTTACAAGAAAAAAACAAAAGGCAACCAAACTAGCTTAAGTCCTATATTGCAGGTTTCCATCACGACATGTGATAACTGTCAACAATGAAGGTTCAGTCACCACCAAAATAATCACAAGAACTCACATAAAAGTTGCCATGACGGAAAAAAATGGAAACGTTACAAACCAATTGATTAACCAACCTCATGTTCAAATAGACAGAATAATATTGTTTCCAGTCATAAAAAAGAGTTTCGTTTAATGCTTGAAATTCTCTATATGACCCATCCATGCAACCAGAGTTCCAACACGTCGGTATGGCATCCCAACAAATACAAGAGGCAGAAATTCAAAGCACTAAACACACTGCAACTTTTGGATCAAACATATGTTTTTAATGCCTTGGCAAATAAAAGAGTATGCAACACAAAATCATATGATTAATAAAAATTGTCATGGTTTATCCTCTTATATAAGATAAATTAGCGACTGATAGATACAGCTTTCTTTTATTGTGAGGACTGATGCTCAACGCCCAATTCTCATTTTATTGTAAAGCTGTTAAAACATATTATAGTTTTAACTCCCAAACAAAATGAAAACTTTGTAGGAAGTTATTCCAGCGAAGGTTAAGAAGGCCCTCCTATGATTAACTTAGAACTAATCTAGGCCCTCCCAGAACGCTTTGCTCCCCGAGGCTTTTGGAAATCAGTGCTTCGCACTCCAGCTCCTGAGTCCCAACAGCTCACAAAAAAAAGGGGAACCCTACAAAGCAACTGACCAACTAAACTAATGCTCAAATAGACAGAATATTGTTCCCAGTCGACATGAAAATTTGTTTCATTTAATGCTTGAGATTCCATATATAGGCCATCCATGCAACCACAGCTCCAACATGTAGATATACCATCCCGACAAATACAAGAGGCAGAAACTCAAAGCATTAGACAAACTGTAACTTTTGTATCAAATGTATATTTTTAAATTTTAATAACTCGGCAAATAAAAGAGTAAGCAACACAAAATCACATGATTAATAAAAAATTACTGAATTAAGGCTTCTATGATCCATATCAAGTTTTTGAGACATGTTTTCAGCGATAATCACATCGAAATTTATTTAATATTTAATAAAAATTTATTAAATACTAAATATTATAAAGAAGCTCACAGAGAATTGGTTTTAACTTTTTACAGCTGCTAGATATAGTCTAGCATCGTTTTTTTTATTGTGAAGAACCGATGATCGATAACCAAATCTCATTTGATTAGAAAGCTGTTAAGTATTTACTATGCATTCACTGTTTCAATTCCGAACTAACATGAAGTGTTGGTAGGAAATTGTTCCAGCAAGTTTACGCCCTCCGAAGACTAATTTAGAACTAATCAAAGAGTTTGGCAAAATATTAGTAACAAAAAAATATAACTAAACATGGTCAGTATTTTAGGATGCATACTAGAAATCATGGCATTTATTTGGCTCATTAATTCTCTGGCGTAATTCTGTATCAAAAAGCAGCGGTTCTTGAGTTCAACATAATAAAATTAAGTTAAACAAACTCACTTAATTTCCTAAGGTTGGCTGGGGCAACTGTAGAGTTGTTGAAACTGTGGATATTTTAGGGTTTCTCTCTGAATATTTGTTTCAATCTTGACCATTGTCCTAAACCAAAAAGTTCAAAGAGCTGTAATTTTTAGTATTTAAACCATACTTTATTCCTCCTCTTAAATCTCACCCATTTAAATTTTTAATTACTCACACCGTCATTGATATGCCACAGTTGACATACACTTAAAATCAGTCAAAGACTCAAAACACATTCACTCAGCATATTCAGTCATTCAGTCATTACCAAATGTATATCTACACTAATTGTGTAACTTATGAACCAGCATTTAGTGCTTCATGCTCTGTTAAAGGTTGACTTTGCGATATTTAATCTAGATTAGAGATATTTTGGCTTGAAAATATATAATATATCCACAACTCTTGGAGACTATCTTACTTATTTTCATCACATCAAGTATAGAATTGTGCTTAATGAATTTGACTCAAAGGCACTCCTGTTGCTTCTCTTTAGAAGGCCATCTCAGCCTAAGACCCTACTTTGGGACTGGGAGTTTTGCCCTTTTGTAATGAGAAAATAGATAGAGAACTTCAAGGAGGATACGTAGATCCCCAAACCATGAAAAAACAAAACTGACACAGAACGTGCTCTATTTAGAGAAAAGCAGACACATGTAAGGGTGGACTGTAGTTCCATGCCAGCAGGTGCCCCATTCTAATCCCCTTTGAGGAGGCACACTAGTCCACACCAATGGTTTTATTATGGATGCCATCATAAATGTGGGGAAGCATTTTTTGGGTCAAGTGGGTAATACACTGCAGTACATTTGGACTGTTTACTGAACCATTTTTGGTTTGTTTTATTTGGAATGGACGTTCGTGATCTACAGCACTCATTTAGATCCTGTGGAAATTTTCAATGTTCAGATGGCTTAATGACTTTTGACCTCAGAATAAAATACCCAAAAGCTCCTTTTCTGCAAAAGGCCATCTCAAGCACCACACCATGCCTTTGCCATGGCAGCTTGATGTGGATTCAAAATGCTCTGCATGTGTTTACATAAGAACAAATTGGACTTTGGAGTCCAGAGGGAGGAAGTTTATCTGCAACAGGACATATTCCTTCACCGTGCCCAAATCCATATCCATCCATGCTCACTATGAGGACATATGTCTAGTTGTAACTGAATTTGTGTGGACTCGTGACTTTTATGCATGATTTCAGGGTCGTCTCAGAACCTCTAGCTATAAGACGATGCTTACTGTGTATGTATCAAGGAACAAGGGATAATACTTTAACCCCTTGGCATCTTTTCCTTTTGAGATTCAATGCATAAACCTTCCCCTTGGTTGCATCCTCTTCGCATGATGTTAGTTTTCTTAAAACTCAGCTATCTAATCTGTGAATTTTTACTAAGTAGAGCTGAAAACTGAACTTTAACTTTATCCCACAAATATGTTGAGTTTACAAATTATCATGCAGCGAAAATAAGGAACAAATGAAGACAAACACACCAGTAAACAATATACAGCAAATTTACCCACGAAACCCCAACTGAGGAAAACTTGCAATCTTGGTTTTTTTTATTATTCAGCTCAGCAAATCTTCAGAAAGAGATTACAAATATGAGGGAAAAACTTCCCTTTACCTCTGCAAACCCTCTACACACTGGCCTGCGCACTCACACCAACTCGGCCTCTCTTTTGCACCCTGTGTGAGCTTGTACGGCCTGTACGGCCTCTTCTACGCGCTATTTTCGGCACCTGGAAAAAGTCTGTGAATGGTTGGAAGTGATCTGAGCCTGAATCAGCCTCTTTTTCTCCCTCTAATTCGCTGATCTAAAACCCTAGTGCTGAGCAGAATACTTTTCTTAACTGAGTTGAACACCAAGATCTTCTAGTGCATAATGACCAACTTCTGCGCCCTTTTCCCTCTTAGAAGTCGACCTGGGCCGACCACTGCCACGAATGGATGAGATTCGCTCTAATTTTTTACTCTAGGAAAATTTGAATTTTCCTAAGTCAAAAACAATAGAAAAAGTAAAATCTGCGCCTTGGCCCCACTTGTGAGTCCCTTTGCCAAATTTAGTGTACCTGCTAAATGTGGCTAAACCCTTCCTCCTCTAACTTCATTTAACACTCCCTCTTAGAGAGGAAGGTGTTCTCAAGTACACCCAATTTGTCCCTAAAATAGAAAAATCTTCCTCTAGGTAAAGCCTTGGTCAATATGTTTGTGGTCTGCTCTACTGTAGGAATGAACTGAAGTTTGATCTTTGCCCCTCTAAACATAGTCTCTGATATGATGATACCTAATCTCAATGCGCTTGGAGCGACCATGGAACAATGGATTGTTAGAGAGCTTAATGTAGCTCTGATTATCACAGTGTATGATTATAGGCTCCTACCTCTGACTGAAGATCCAACAAGCAGCTTCCTCAACTAAATGGCCTCACAAGTTGCCAGGCTAGCAAACATGTAATCAGCCTCTGCTGAGCTTAGTGCCACTGATCTCTGCGTCCTACTGAACCAAGAAACAGTTGTTGACCCAACACTGAAGGCACAACCTATAGTACTCTTTCTGTTTGTGGAACCCCCTACCCAATATGCATCTGTGAAGCCTTCCAGCTTCACTCCATCAACTTGTCTGAACATCAACCCATAATCTATTGTGCCTTTGGGTATCTGAGGATATGTTTAACAGCAACCCAGTGTACTCTAGTAGGTTCTACCATGAACTAACTTAACTGGTTCACTGCATAGCAAATGTCTAGTCATGTGTTCACCGGAAACATCAACGACCCAATAAGTTGTCTATAGAGAGTGACATCAACTCGCTCTGCTCTACTAGTGTCTATCTTCCTCCAGCTTGTCACCAGAGGCATGGCCATGGGCCTGAAATCCTGCATGCGAAACCTCTTGAGAATATCTAGAGTGTACTTTCCCTGTCCCAAGAAAATTTGTCCATCTCCCTGCCAAACCTCCAACCCAAGGAAATAGTGCATGAGCCCTATATTGTTCACGTCAAACTCTGCTGCAAGATCCTTCTTGCAGTCACTAATGAGCTTCTCATCTCCTATCAATATGAGGTCATCTACGTACAACACAAGAATGAGGGGTTGACCCCCAACCATAATGTAGTAAAGGTTAGGGTCAGTTGCACTCTTGGTGAAGCCCAATCCTAGAAGGACAACTATCAATGCGAAAGTACCATGCTCGTGTGGCCTACTTGAGCCCATATAGAGCTCTTTTGAGCCTGCACATGTGCGTCTCCCAACTATGTGCCTCGAACCCCTTTGGCTACTTTATGTAAATCTCTTCCTCAACCACACTATTGAGAAAGGCAGATTTCACGTCCATCTGGTGGATCGATCTTCCACCCCATCTGAGCTACAAGTGCTATAATGAACCTGATGGATGAATAATGGGCCACGGGTGCAAACGTCTCATCATAGTCAATGCCCTCCACCTAAGAGAACCCTTTGGCTACGAATCTAGCTTTGTACTTCTCCATGCCCTCGTCAGCGCCGTGCTTAATCTTATAGACCCATCTAGATGCAATCACAAGTTTTCCCTCCAACCTTGGCACAATCTCCCAAAGATCATTCTGCATGATGGAAGAGTACTCTTCCACCATAGCATCACGCTAAAAGAGCCTACCCTCCTGGTAGCTAGAAGGCTCTGTGTTTATAGCCTTAGCTATCAATGCCATTAACCTGAGTATCTCTGAGGTTGTTTACTATGCCTGAATGTGGAGCAAGGTGCCTCAACCTTGTCTTGATCAGCCCACCTCAGCTTCCTTTTGCCTATGCTAGGTGTAAATGTTAGAGTGGGCCCTTCTCGCTCTTCTCTCTCCTCCAATTCCTACACCACCTGCCCATTTGACTACTATATGACTTTCCCAACAACTAGTTGTGACGTAGGTTGAGGGGCTAGCTGAGCCTCCTGCTTAGGAGCTTGCAGCTCCTCCACCTAGGTTATAGCCTACTCACACTTTAAGGACTTCATAAGAGCCCTTTCCTCCTCAAACCTAACATCAACCCTGATAATTATCTTCCTTTGTGCTGGTACATACACCCTATACGCCTTGGATGTCTCATTGTAGCCCACAAAAATCCCTTTTTTGTTGTAGGCTCTAGTTTCTTCCAGCTCTCTGAAGGCACATGGCAGTAAACCAAACTACCAAAATTCGAAAGTGTGAGACATTCAACTTCTTGCCGGTGAATGCCTCTTCTAGTGTAACTTGTCCAAGCACATTATGTGGACTCTTGTTCTACAAATAGACTGCAGTGTTGCACACCTTTGCCCAAAGGAATAATGGCAATCCCTGGTCATGCAACATGCATTGGCTGCTCCAACAATGCTCCTGTTTTTGTGCTCTACCACCCCATTCTACTAAGGGTTATAAGGTGTGGTGAGCTCTCTCCCGATGCCCTCCTTAGCACACAAATCCTTGAAGGCATTAGAGATGTACTCCCCTCTATTATATGATCTCAACGTTTTGACCTTCTTTCCTGTCTGGTTCTCCACCAATGCTTTGAACTCCTAGTATTTCGAGAACACCTCGTCTTTCTTCTTCATGAAGGAGATCCACGTCTTTCTCGAATGGTCATCAATCAATCCCATGAGGGATGGAGAAGAGAATAGACCACATACTTCTGAATGAACCAAGAAGATGCCCTTGGCTCAATTTTCACTAGTGGGAAAGGACATCCTAGCATACTTGCCAAGTGTGCAACCCTTGCACACGTCGTGTTGATCTATGTTGCATTGTGACAACCTTGTGGCTATGTCCTTGAGGATTTTCAACCAGTGTTGTGAAAATCGCGATAAAATGAAAAAATCGCGATTTTTTCCCTCTGCCGATTAAATCGCAATAAATAAACGAAAAAATCGCCGGTTTTTTTTTGCCGATTTTTATTGAAAAAATCGCGATTTTTTCTTAAAAAATCGTCGGGGGTCGCGACAGCATGGTTTTATAACGTTTTTTTGGGTTTTTCATGTGCTCATTTGGGCAGTCGTGCGCGGAGGGAGTGGGGCAGCTTAATGATCAAGTCTAGGCCCTAGTATTGATATGTTATTCATGGTAATGTTAAATTCTTAGAGTAAAAGTGACATTCTCCTTAATCTTCATTTTCATCCTTTTACTTAAATTTTTAACATTACCATGAAATGACTCGGGATGTTTGAGAGTGGTTCCAGCCTCATTGGATTTCATATGGAGAAAGTAGAATTTTAGATTTCATTCAAAATCCAGCAGACTTATCAGTTTTTTAGGATTTCAAGATTGGGCGATTGTAATGATTCCAGGTGACACCGCCTGCCCGGGCTACCACTGCCACTAGTAGAGGACGTGGTCTACCTCCTATAACTCCTACTTCTAGTTCTTCAGCTTCTAGAGCACATCAGACTCCATTGCCATCTCCACCAGCACAAGCACCAGCATCTACATCTAGAGGGAAAGGGAAAGCTGTGGCATTTTCTCGCAAGAGGGGCAAAGGAAATCAATAGGATTAGACTTTCATTTTATTGTATATGACATTATGACATGATGAGATACATTATCGTATTTTTTGTTGATATTTTGAGGCTGAGTTGGGACTCAGGAGTGAGGACTTACTATTCAGGACATGATTCAATGTTATGCGTGATTTTAGCGCTAGAAATGATATTAAACATCTTATATATTAGTTTTTTTATCATATTTATGTGTCAATGTATTTATTTTATGTTGTAGATGGTTTAGATATTAAAAAAATTGAAAAAGAAATGAATATTTTTGTACCAAACGATTTTTTCCCGACTTTTTCCGATTTTTTCCCGATAATTCCGATTTTTTCCCGATTTGTTCCCCGCACCGATTTAATCCCGATCACAATTTTCACAACATTGTTTTCAACATTCCATGGTGTAAATGGCTCATATGCCTGTGCCATAGCTCCCCAAGGTCTCGACCCTACTCACGACCCTCCTTGCTGCTACTCAAGGTTGCAGTTGTCTCAAACTGTAGCCTGTAAAGGTTCTTCACCCTCACACCAATCTGCTTCATGGCTCCAAAATATAAGGGTTTGAGGTAGGCCTTTCCTTTGCTGAAAATGACCTCATAACCCTTGTCCTCTAGGGCTGAAACAAAAAGCAAGGTTCTTCTCAAGGCCTGGAACATAGAGGACATCCTTGAGATGAAGAGGGATACCAAACTCCCTCTCAAATCTAATCAATGTCACATGGTTCGGGTTCGAATTCGAGTCCAACAATGATTGAGTTCAATTCGAATTCGAATTTTCTGATAAAGTTCAAATGGGGTTCGCCATTAAATTCGAATATATATATATAATAATATTTTTTAATATAATCCAATATAATATTTATATATTAAATTTGCAATCCTTTATATACACAAACATTATTATATTTAACATAAAATTTAATTGAACTCAATATGCATCTCATTATAATATTAATATATTATTTTTTAATATATCTAAAAGAATAATAAATAAATAAAGTAATTTTTTATAAACAATTTTAATGAGAAAAGATATTCAAATAAAATTTACATATATAATTCATTATTATGAATATATATATTTTTTAATATGTATAAAAGAATACGTATCTAAAAGCAAATTATAAAATTATATGAATGTGATTAATTTTTTTTTAAAAGGGGCAAAAATGAAAAAGTTAAAAGTTTGTTGACTAACTTACCATCGTGTCTCTCTTGGCAAGGGCACAACCTACCGAAGTTTGCAGTTGCATCTCTAAGCAATTGCAGTTCCGTTAATGGTATTTTTTATTTTTTAATGTACAAATCATCAAAGGCCGATACGTTGAAGGCTCTCTTATAACAACCCACGTTTTCTAGGAGAACCGCCTGATGACTTCTGAAACTGTCAGATTTTCCACGATGGCTCCCATACAGGATATACTAGATGTATGCGCACGTTTTCATTTGCATGTGGGACAACCCAAACAAAAAGGGATTGGAACTCTAAAATTGAAATATGGCGGGTAAACCCTGTAAAGCGAAGAGATTGGAACTCCAAAGTTGAAATACGACGGACCCTGCAACGCAAAACAGGCAAGCAAAAAATCGAACATGCACATAAATTTATCGAACTTAACATGTAAAATAAGGCACGGAAAAAATCAAACATGAACCGAACTTTATCGAACTTAACCTGAACCTAAAAAAAATTTTGAGGTTCGCCGAATTTCGCACCTCAAGGTTCAAGTTCGACGAACCCTGTGACACTGAATCTAATGATACCTAACCCCCTAGTCAAGTACATGCCATCATCTCCTAGCTCAATGTGAAACTACATGTTCTTCTCCATCCACTGGCTGAAATATTCCTTGTTCCCAATCATATAGCTAGCTGATCCACTATCAATGTACCATATGTTGTTGGCTACTGAGCTTGTGTTAAAGAGTGCAACTAGGGCTAATTCCCCATCCTAGAAGCCCCTCCTTTGATGGCTCTTTTCACATTTGGATTCCCCTTGATGGCATCTCCCTTCACCTTGAAAATTAGAATTTTTGCACAACTACAGATGCCTCAAAATCAAGTCGGCCCCACGCTACCTATCTTCAAGTTGGCCTAGTAATGAAGAGACACAACTTTTCACCTCATGCCAACCACTATAAATATAAGTCAAGACCTCCTCATTTTGGCACATTCATTCACAACATATTCTCTCTCATCTTCTTGGTTCATACACTTTATAAGGCAGCTCTATCTTCCACACGTATGAAGGGTTCCTTGGCTGTTCAATTTTCCCTGCGTTTGACTTTGACCAGCGTTGGTCGAGGACTTACTAAGGTGATTTGACTGCAATTTGACTTGGAAAGGTTTTGTTTGGGTAGGCTGCATTCATCGGCACACAAACTGGGGAATTTTGGGCATGTTGACCAGCATTGACCGCAAGATGGATTGTTGACTTTGACCACAGAACGCTCACTTAGTTTAACTGGTTTTTCAACTCTGTTTTGGGCTAACTTTGACCTATTGAAGTGGCCGAGTTCTTGGCTGTTTTGACTGGATTGTTTAGAGGTTGTTTGATCACTGTTGACTGGACGAGTTAGGGCAAGCTGATTGTTGTTGACAGACTTCAGAATTGCAAATTTGACAGGGACAGATTTGGATCAGATTGGGCTCCTTGTTTTGGGCATTGTTTCTAGTTGGTGATCTTTCTTTGGATAGTCAAGTTTTGACTTTGACTTTGTCATCATTGTACAATAGGATTTTCTATCTCTGCTGGACATTTGATATTTATCAATAAGAAGGATTGGTTGGGCTTTCCCTCTTGTGGGGTTTTTCCCTAGTATTAGCCTAAATATTTGTGTTCATTGTCTTCACTTGTCTTCGTGTGCATTGTTGTTGTTATTCTATCTACAGTTACTGTCAATAATGAACTATTGTTTTAGTTTAAAGAGATTGTTATTCGAATCTAAAGTGAAATTGTTACTAGGCTAATAATGTTAAAATTGGCAACTAGGGCCAAACTCTATGTGGGTCATCTTATTTATGGCAGTTGATATTTTTCTTGGATCCCTCTCATCAAGAGGTGTAGGATTGATCTAAAGGTCATCCGATTCTGATAAGTATTCATGGAGATAAGAATTTATTTATGTTATGGGACAATTCGTCAAGGTCGGCCAGCAACCAAATAACCCGCACATGTGCTCAACGTTTTAGTATAAAAGGAGGTGACTTGATAGTTATTTCTACACACACTTCACTCTTGATTTCTCTCCACTTGTTCTGGGTTTTAGTGGCAAGAGAGATCTAGATGATGAAGCCTAGACACATGAGGAAAGGAGACTAAGGGAGCTTCCCTAGAGATGATGCCCTAGCAAGGACGACGCAGTCATGTTGTGAAGAAAGGATGCCCTAATCCTCTACGCTATCAAGGAAGACTGCCCTCATCTATACGCTATCCCAAGGGTGATCCTAAGCTGTCTATAGGATGCCCTAACCGCAGTCAACAGAAGGTCTTAGCCGCAACAAAGGAAGCTCTGTTTCATGGGTCTTTTGGAGGGCTGAGTTGCTATAAGGAAGGCCGAGGTAACTCCCTAGAGGGCCGAGATAAGGGCAGACTGTTTCAGGGCTGCGTAGAGGTGTTCTTGGGTGCCTAACTCTTGGTGAAGGGCAATGTATGCTGTTGTGGGTAAGCCCTAAGCCCTATGAGCAGTTTGGAGGGCAATGTAAGGTGTATTGAGTGGGCTATTGGAGGCAGTGGAGGTCTATGGTAGGTCGCAGGCCTAGCCACTCCAAAACAGGGCAGCATGGAGGTGTATTGAGGGTTGTCTATGCCCAGAACAACAGTGTAGGAAGCCACCACTTCTCCAAGGGTAGGCCACAGCTAAGGAGGGTTGTCTTGGTGACTGATTAAAGGGTATTACAGCAATCAAATATACCCTAACCATTCATAGTCATAACAGCAGCAAGGTTACATGGTGCAGCCATGATACATGGGACAGCAAGGTCACATGGTACATCAATGACGCATGGGACAGCAAGGTCACATGGTGCAACAATGACACATGGGACAGCGAGGACACTTGGTACAGCACTGGTACATGGTGCAGCAATGGCACATGGAACAGCAAGTACATGGTGCAGCATTGATACAGTAATGGGACTTGCAAGTACAGTGCAGCATAGTGCAACGAAGAGCTCAGCAGTATAGTGATGGGTACAATCATGATTAGTGAAGCGTGATGAGATGCAGCATAGTGATGATGGGTGCAGCATGGTGCAGCATAGTGATGATGGGTGCAGCATGGTGCAGCATAATGATGATGGGTGCAGCACAGTGAGGTGCAACATGATGATGACGAGCAGCACAATGATAGGTGCAGCATGGTGATGGAGTCACCTTGAGAATCAGTTGAAGAAGCATGTCTTCAACTGAGTTCAGCTACCTCATGTATCATCTTCTTAGAGATGATCTATGCGCTTATTTAGATGAGTCAAAGTGTTGACTTCCGTTGTATATGTACTATCTCTCTCTACTGAACTATTGAAGAACATATAAGAAGAATTGATCAAGGGTTTCCCCACATTGGGGTTTGTCCCTGTTAAAATTGGCAACTAGGGCCAAACTCTATGTGGGTCACCTTATTCATGGCTGATAATATTTTTCCTAGATTCCCCTCGTCGAGAGGTGTAGGATTGATCTAAAGATCATCCGATTCCAATAAGTATTTATGGAGATATGAATTTATTTTGATTATGGAACAATTATCAAGCCAACCAACAACTCATGTAAACTCAGAAGCCCAACAAACACATCTATTCATCATCAACATTTGTATATAAATACAGGAGGTCTTTTCCTCATTTGGACACACTAATCATCACATCTCTCTCTCTCTGGTGCACGGCGAAATCTTGCACTGGTGTGCAGCGAAATCTTGCACTGGTGCGCGGCGAAATATTGCACTAGTGTGCGGCGAAATCTTGCACTGGTGCGCAGCAAAATCTTGGACTGGAGCACGACAAATCTTGGACTGGTGCACGGCAAAGTCTTGGACTGGTGCATGGTGAACTTGACCAGTGGAAACTTGACAAGTTCGATCTAGGCTCTGTTGCCCTAGTTTAGGGTTGATCTGGGGTTTGCTGTTGCTGATATAAATTAGATCTTTGTACTATTTCTCTCCGCTGAATTATTGAAGATAAAGGAAGATTTGATCAAAGGGTTTCCCCATATTGGGGTTTGTCCCTGGCTAGCCGCCACATCTTGTGTCTCTTGTCTTGGCTTGTTTTTTGTCGACTGTTTAATGTTCTATCTGCACTTTACTTTATGTACATGTGATTGCTAATCTGTGGATAATAATAAGAAAAGGAAGTAAATTGCTCTAAGCATAGAACATACCATATCTTGACATGGAATCAAAGCTGAGGTGAAGACAAAGCCCGAGCAAGAGCAAGAGCAATCACCGAAGAGAAGATTGGCAAGGTTATCCTAAAAGAACTATGGGGTCCTCAACACTCTTCCCTGCCGAAGACAAGCTCCGTGAGAAAGCTGACTATCATGAATGGAAGATGTCTATCGATCTAACCTTAGAAGATCAAGGAGTGTTGGACCATGTGAGAGGCAGAATTGTTGAGCCTCCATCAAATGCATCTGCTGCTGCTAGGAACAAATGAACCTAAGGGTGGAAGAAAAGGACGATGTTACATTTGTGATAAAGCAGGTCACTATGCAAGGGAGTGCCTTGATAGAAGGGACTCACACCGAGACGATGATCAAAATCCCTCTCATGGCAATCAAAGGAATGGAAAATCTAATAGCAGAGGAAAAAGGAGTGCTGGAAATCAAGGAAGAGGACAACCATTCAAGAAGGCTAGAAATTCCAAGTATGAATCCAACATTGTTGAAAATAAGCAGGATGAATATTATCTACCAGATGCTCTATCTACCTCTACTCCTTCGAACTCAATGGGAATTTGGCTCATTGATAGTGGTGCCTCAAGGCACTTCACTCATTACAAAGAAGTTCTCCATAATCTAGAGAAAGAAACTAACCTGGGAATTGTCCTTGGAGATAATATGAAATATCCCGTGAAAGGTGTAGGCAATGTCTCTCTTAAATTGAATCAAGGCAATACGATCCACTTACAGGATGTATTATATGTACCTGACCTCAAAAAGAACCTGGTGTCCATCTCGTCAATGGAAGACAAAGGTTACAAGGTGACCTTCAGCGATGGCAAGGTACGTATATGAAAATAATAATGTTAAATATGCCTTCACTCTTGGGTTTCGAGTTGATTCATTATATCAGGTCAATGGAAGTCTGCTAGGTGTCATGTCTTGTGACACATCTCTTCAGTTCGAACTTTGGCATCGAAGGTTTGCCCACCTTCATTATAAAGCTCTACCCGATGTAAGACAGATGGTAATAGGGATGCCCGAATTTCGAGTAGAGAAAGAAGGTGTATGTCTGGGATGTGCCGAAGGAAAGCTAAAAAGGGGACCATTCCCCTCAAGCCAAAGCAAGACCTCCGATATATAACAACTGGTTCACTCAAACATATTTGGTATGATGCCTGTGAACTCCATGGGAGGATATTTATATTACCTTACTTTTACAGATGACTATTCTCGAAAGACTTGGATATACTTCTTGAAAAAGAAGGATGAAGTGTCCTCTTGGTTTCGACACTTCAAAGCCTTGATCGAGAATCAAACCGAAAAGAAGATCAAGATCTTAAGGACTGATAATGGGACTGGATATGAATCTTACGAGTTTCATGACTTTTGTAAAGAGGCTGGTATCAAGAGGGAGACTACTACACCATATACTCCTAAACAGAATGGTGTGGCAGAAAGGAAGAACCGTACAATTGTGGAAGCTGACTGTGCCAAGCTCCATGATCAAAGACTTCCGAAGTTTCTTTGGGCCGAAGCTGCAAGCACCGTTGTATATGTACAAAATTGATGCCCTCATCAAGCATTGGGTTCCAAGACTCCTGAAGAAATGTTCACCGTTAAGAAACCTGACATATCTCATTTTAGAATTTTTGCAAGCCCTATATATTTTCATGTGCCAAAAGAGAAAAGGAATAAATTGGGTGCATCTAGAAAGAAAGGAATCTTCGTGGGCTATAGTGAAAATACTAAGGGCTATAAAATCTATGTAGCCAATCAAAGGGAAGTCGTGCTTAGACATGATATCACCTTTGACGAAGATATGGCTCCCAGCAAGGTGAACAATCTTCCTACAGTGAGGAGCCTCTCAAGAAGCTGACACCAAGGAACCAAAAGAAAAAGAGTATGACAAGATATTTGCACCTGTTGCCAGATATACCACCGTTCGCTCGATCATAGCTCTTGCGGCTTCACTAGGATGGAAACTACATCAGATGGATGTTAAGACTGCATTCTTGCATGGTTCAATCAAAGAAGAGGTCTACGTGGAGCAACCCGAAGGATTTGAGATTTATGATCAAGAATCGCATGTGTGCAGGTTGAAGGAGGCCCTCTATGGGCTAAAGCAAGCACCCCAAGCATGGTATGAGAGGATCGACAGCTACTTGATGAAGCTGGGATTCACTAGGAGTGAAGCCGACCCTAACCTCTACTTTAAGGTTGAAGATGACAAACCTCGCATACTGGTGCTATATGTGGATGACCTCTTCGTAACAGGTGCAAACCCTCTAATTCACAAATGTAAGAGGGAGTTGGCTTCTGAATTTGAAATGAAGGACCTAAGATTGATGCACTATTTCCTAGGACTTGAAGTTTGACAGAAGCCAAGGAAAATTTTCCTATCTCAAGGAAATATGTGGTGAAGATATTGGAAAGATTCGGTATGGTGGACTGCAAGCCTGTTACTACCCCGATGGAGCTTGACTTCAAGAAGTTAAGCGGTAGTGCTGCTGGACCTGTTTTGCGAAATGCAACCGAGTATCGACAACTCGTTGGAGCATTAATGTTCTTAGTGAACTCCCGTCCAGATATATGCTTTGCAATCAACACATTAAGCCAACATATGGTTGAACCTCATCACATACATTGGATTGGTGCCAAGAATCTGTTAAGATATCTTCGTGGCACAATTACATATGGGCTAAGATACACTGCCAGAGATGTGAGACTACTTGGATACACAGATGTTGATTGGGCACGCAGTGTGATGGATCATAAGAGCACTTCTGGGTGTTGTTTCTCCTTGGGATCTGCTTCGATATCCTGGATGAGCAGGACGCAGAATTCAGTGGCTTTGAGCACCGCTGAGGCAGAGTATATTGCTGCTAGCATGGCCTCCTGTGAGGCAGTCTAGTTGCGGAAGCTCTTCAGTGAGCTGTTTGGATTTACACCGGATACCACCGTGATCCTATGTGACAACCAGAGTGAGATTCGTTTCTCAGAGAATCCCGTATTTCATGATCGCTCCAAGCATATCGATATTAGGTACCACTATATTCGAGATATGGTGTAACGGGGAGCTATAAGGCTCCAACATATCAGTACAGATGAACAAGTCGCTGACATTCTGACAAAGCCCCTAGGAAAGGTCAAATATTTGACTTTCCGAGAACGACTTGGTGTCGTTCAGAAACCCTCTGATGAGGGTCCTGTATGATGTATTGAGCTCTGGGAGCTCCGGGGGGGCGCGGGGTACTTCTTGGAGTGACATATGATCACAGGGTAAAAGAATCAAAACTTTCCCTGTAACACCCCGTGGCGACTATGTAGCAGGATGATTAGTTCTCCTGTGAGGTCTGGATGATGTGTTCTCCATGACGATTATGTAGCAGGATGATTAGTTCTCCTGTGAGGTCTGGATGATGTGTTCTCCAAGACGATTAAGTAGAAGGATGATTAGTTCTCCTATGAGGTCTGGATGATGTGTTCTCCATGACGATTATGTAGCAGGATGATTAGTTCTCCTGTGAGGTCTGGATGATGTGTTCTCCATGACGATTGTGTAGAAGGATGATTATTTCTCCTGTGAGGATAGGATTGACTAGTTCTCCTGTCGAGGCATCCTACCCATGCAGTGTGGGACTCATGGGAAGTAACTCTCATCTGATCACCATAGTAGTACCGATGGACGCATCGCTGTATCTACCATACTCCTTATGCTAGGATGACCTTCATTGGTCTGAGATCAATGATCTGGGACCAGTGGTAGGAATTGTACCCACTATGACGCTGACTTCGAGTCGGTTGAGACTGGTCTGGGACCAGTGGTACACACTCTGAGACTGAATTTGAGTCAGTGGAGGATGATACTGGTCTGGGACCAGTGGTAGGAGTTGTACCCACTATGATGCTGACTTCAGATCGGTTGAGACTGGTTTGGGACTAGTGGTACATACTCTGAGACTGACTTCGGGTCAGTGAAGGACTGGTCTGGGACCAGTAGTAGGAGTGGTACCTACTATGACGCTGACTTTGGGTCGGTTGAGACTGGTCTGGGACTAGTAGTACACACTCTGAGACTGACTTTGAGTCGGTGGAGGATGATACTGGTCTGGGACCAGTGGTAGGAGTTGTACCCACTATGACACTGACTTCGGGTCAGTTGAGGATTGGTCTCGGACCAGTGGTACACACTCTGAGACTGACTTTGAGTCAGTATGATACATCCTCGATCATTTCTTCTTCTTCATAATTCGGACAAAGTAGAGCAGAGCAGAACAAAGTAGAGCAGAGCAGATCAGAATAGGGCAGAATAGAACAGAGCAGTGCAAGCAGAATAGAGCAGAACAGAGCAGGGGTCAAGCTGTACAGGGCAGTGCATTTGATGGATGAATAGTAGCTACAGACAGACGAATCGTTGATGGAGTTCTCTCTAGTTGAGAGGGAGTGTTAAAATTGGCAACTAGGGCCAAACTCTATGTGGGTCACCTTATTCATCGCTGATAATATTTTTCCTAGATTCCCCTCGTCGAGAGGTGTAGGATTGATCTAAAGATCATTCGATTCTGATAAGTATTTATGGAGATATGAATTTATTTTGATTATGGAATAATTATCAAGCCAACCAACAACTCATGTAGGCTCAGAAGCCCAATAGACGCATCTATTCATCATCAACATTTGTATATAAATACAGGAGGTCTTTTCCTCATTTGGACACACTGATCATCACATCTCTCTCTCTCTCTGGTGCGCGGCTAAATGTTGCACTGGTGCGCGGCGAAATCTTGGACTGGAGCACGGCAAATCTTGGACTGGTGCACAGCAAAGTCTTGGACTCGTGCACGATGAACGACTCACAGGTGGAAACTTGACAAGTTCGATCTAGGGTCTGCTGCCCTAGTTTAGGGCTAATCTGGGGTTTGTTGTTGCTAATATAAATCAAATCTTTGTACTACTTCTCTCTGCTGAAGTATTGAAGATAAAGGAAGATTTGATCAAAGGGTTTCCCCATACTGGGGTTTGTCCCTGGCTAGCCGCCACATCTTGTGTCTCTTGTCTTGGCTTGTTTTCAGTCGATCGTTTAATGTTCTATCTGCACTTTACTTTATGTACATGTGATTGCTAATCTATGGATAATAATAACAAAAGGAAGTAAATTGCTCTAAGCATAGAACATACCATATCTTGACAATCCCTGGCTAGAGCCACATCTTGTGGCCTCTTGTCTTGGCTTATCTTCTACAATTTATGTTTATGTTCTATCTGCAATTTACTATTATGCTAATGTGATTGCTAATCTGGAAAAGATATTGAGCTAACTGTGAAAAGTGAAATAAATTGCTCTAAGCATAGAACATACCTAAAATTAACATGGTATCAGAGCTGAGATGAAGACAAAGCCCAAGCAAGAGTGAAAGAGCAATCACCCAAGATAGTTGGGAAAGGACAAAAGGCTCAATGGATTCCTCATCCCTTTTCAAATTCACCAAGGGTGAAGTTGAAGTAGAGAATATTATCAGAATGGAGAAGCAGAAGCTTCTAATGGCCTACCTTAAGATCACTTCAATGGGAAGCCCGAATCTAAGGGTGGAAACTGTTATCACTGACAAAATTTCGATGCTGAATGTCTGCAAATAAGCACATTAACCCTTTTAGCACTTTCGCAGCACAAAACTGTTTAAGTGTTTTAGCAGTTGGAAAGTGAAGTCTCTGCCTTAAATAAAAAATATGTGGTCTATGTTGAACAGCTGGAGGAATGATACAAATGTTATTCTTGCAGATGAGATGGGCCTTGGAAAAACTGTGCAATCTATGTCAATGCTTGGGTTTTTACAGAATGTGTAGCAGATACACGGTCCTTTTATAGTAATTGTACCTTTGTCAACATTAACAAACTCGGCGAAAGAATTCCGCAAATGGCTACCTAACATGAATGATGTTGTTTATGTTGGCAATCTTGCAAGTAGAGAGGTTTGCCAGGAATATGAATTTTATACCAACAAGAAGACTGGCCGACTTATTAAGTTAAACATATTATCGACCACATATGAGGTTGTGTTGAAAAACAGGGCTCATATAAAAATTCAAAGGAGGGACCTGCAGATGATAAGCTAGATACACCCAATAGGTATCTAATTTCAGTGTTTGTACTGAGACTTCTTGAGAACTATCTGAAAAAACTCAAAGCAGATAAGAGTGATCAATATTTAATAGTGATGTTAGATCCTTTTATAGAACTACTGGGGCACTGTCTGAAATCTAAGTATGAAGGAGTTATATCACATTCCGTGAAATGTCTGGCTTGTCTATTGAGATTTCCCCTTCCATCTATTGATATTCACAGTAGCAATATTATCTCCTCAGTTTTTAATATGGTCCTTAAATCAGGAAAGAGTGACAGTCCCTTAATGCAGTCTTCTGTTAATTTACTTGTAATGCTTTTGAGACTGGCAAATACAACCATCTCAAATGATCAATTAAAGATGCTTCTCCAATGCCCACTCTTTATCGATTTAGAGAGTATCTCAACTACCATTGCACTATCACTTTTGAAGGCAATTGTTAGACGGAAGCTGCTGGTTCCAGGTCTGTATGATTTGGTCACTAGAGTAGCACACTTGATGGTAACTAGTCAAGCTCTTCTGATTCGACAGCAATGTAGTCAACTTCTTTTACAGTTTCTTCTTGACTACCCTCTTGGTGCCAAGCGACTGCGACAACACTTGGATTTCTTAGTTGCAAACCTTAGCTACGAACATACAAGTGGCAGGGAAGCTGTACTGGAGATGTTGCATGTAATTATTCTGAAATTTCCAAGTAATGTGGTAGATGAGCAAGCAGAGACATTTTTCCTACCTCTGGTGACTCGCCTGGTTAATGATAGTGACAATCAAGTTCGAGATATGGTAGGAACAATTTTGAAAGTTTTGATCAGACGTGTAAGTCAGCGACCATTGCAAAGAATGCTAGTATTCTCTCTCGCTTGGTATACGGGTGAGAAAACTCATCTATGGCGTCCGGCAGCTCAGGTTTTAGGTCTCTTGATTGAAGTCATGAAGAAAAGTTTTCAAGCACACATAGAAGATGTAAGACCTAGAGTAAAGACCAGAAGTGTGAACGTAAGGCCAATATGGATGATTTAGTGCTGCGATTCAGGTGTCAAGACGGTAAAGCGGCATGGTGGCAATCAGAAAACAAAAGGAATATATTTCAAAAAACATCAATCCACGTCATCAACTCTCAGACAGCAGCAATGTTGATAAGCTTCGAGACTTCATAAAGCAGGTATATGATTGACAAGAGTTATAGCGGTGACAGAGGCGGTGATAGATCGCCACAAGGAAAGGGGGTTTTAAGAAAATGACCACGCCGCTGACGGTTTTGAGGAATCGCCCTCTGGAGCAGTGGAAGGTTACAGAACTGAAAGGGCCGAATTCCAAGCCTGTCGCAGAGGTAAAAGCTAGCCAAACTAAGGGAGGCCGAGTTGATTGTTACTTCAGATTTAAGAGGGCAGAGTGGCACTCCCGTATCTCATACCTTGGATTATGTTGTTAATCAGTCCGAGTTCACAGTCCAAAGCCTAAGAAATGTGTCAGGGTATCTTGACCTTGCAAAAACTACGGGCGTAGACCAAGTGTTCCTTCCTGTAAGTGACCAACAAAACATTGATAATTTGAATAGAAAGTTGAATCAGGCAGCAAATGATCTGGAGTCCAAAACCAAAGACAATTCTCGGACAATAAGGGATGTACTGGAGAATGTTCGATTTACCTTAATTGTGGTGGCTGCAGCAATGCTGTTTCTGGCATTTCTTGGACTTTTGTTTTCTATTCTTGGACTCAAGACTCTGGTTTACTTTTTGGTACTTGGTGCATGGTTTCTTGTGGCGGGAACATTTATTCTTTGTGGAGTGTTTGTTTTATTAAACAGTGCGGTTGGAGATGCCTGCGTCGCCATGAAAGAGTGGGTTGCACATCCTTATGAAGATACTGCCCTTGACCACATTCTGCCTTGTGTAGATGTGGCGACAGCTGAACAATCTTTAAATCAGAGCAAAACAATAACCAGTAAAGTGGTAACAGTTGTGAACAAGGTGCTAAGTACTGTTGCTAATAGTAACTTTCCGCCAAATACTGGCCCTCTTTATTATAATCAATCTGGTCCTCTAGTGCCTACACTTTGCAATCCTTACACTAGTCGGCTGGATGATCGGCAATGCAATGCTGGAGAAGTTGACCTCACAAATGCAACACAAGTCTGGGAAAACTATACATGCACAGTTTCATCATCTGGAATATGTGCAACAACTGGTCGGATAACCCCGGATATTTACAAACAATTAGTACTAGCAGTCAATATCAGCTATGTTTCGTAGCGCGCTACGAAACTGCTGTAGATGATGATTTTAAATGCAGAGCAGCTGTTTGATATCATGAGCGGGAAATTATTTTTGAAAAGAGAGACACATGTCAATCAATCCCGCCTACAGCACATCAGCAACATGGCAGCAGTACATACCAGGGGTTATTAAAGGCTTCAAACATGCGGTTATATATCAGAGCAAATTAAGGAAAATTAGGACCGAGAAGCAAGGGACATCTCCAGCATGACTGAGCAGTTAAAAGAGTTGGCGTACAAGGTCGATATGGAGTACTAAAGACATCCAGCTCAGCCATATCAAAAGGGACAGGTGTCAGAGATCAGGAAGAATCATATTACGAGGAGAAAGGAATTAGTGTTTTAGTTTGATTAGGACTTTATGTAATCATAACTCAGCACTTTTGTAATTAATGAGTTGGTTTAGAAATAGATAAGGTTCATTAATGATAGATCATCGAGTTCTCCCTTCATGCTTGTTGAGGAGACTCAAGATAGGGATAGTTTTGGGTTTTCCTATATATGGTGAAAACTAGGATGTAATAGTGGTTGGAGACTTTTATGAAAAAGACTGAATTCTCATATTGGTGTATGTACAGTTTCTTATTGCAGTAATAGTAAAACGACTGTTGTTTCTTCTCAAGATTCTCAATGGATTATATTGTTCAAATGTGATGGTGTTTTATTTTTTTTAATGTTCTGGTACAGCCTTGTTATAACATAATCACTCAGAATTCATTTCCAATGCTCTGACTTCCTGTATGTTTGGCAAGCTGTAGTTTGTGTTAATGTTCTTGTACAGCCTTGTTACAACACAATCACTCAGAATTCATATCTTATGCTCTGACTTCCTGTGTGTTTGGCAAGCTGTGGTTTTTGTGAAGTGATGTTTGAACAATTAATGCAAAGAGCCTTGACTTCCATGAAATGACTGTGTTTTGTTTACTAAGTGTGTGAGACTCCATAGCCCAATGAAGACTAAATTTGATGTGTGTCCAACCAGCTTCATTTTCATAAGTGTGTAAAGAGTTAGCCCTCTGTTGTTGTGATTAATTCTTATCAGAAGTTAGTGAGAGAGCCCTCTCTGACCAAGGAGGCTAATCTTTGGTCTAAAGTCTGGTCTGAAACAGTTGCATAAGATTTCACTAGGTTGCAGCCCTTAGTGTGTGATTTTGTGACAACAGACCCCATCAAAGTTTGAATCAGAATATCCAATTAGGTTGAAGTCATCCACCTTAGTGTACTTAAGTCCAAAATATTTGGTTCCCTTTGTTGGGTTGTGTTATATTCTTTCCACGACTAGCCCATGTAGTTAACCAGGGGGTTAGAGGGGGGGTGGAGCCCCCCCTTCATTGCACTGATTGCATAGTGAGGGGGCTCATAGGGGGTTTGAGGGGTGCGGGTATCCCCACTCTATGGGGTCCGGGGCAACGCCCTGGAAAATTTTGGTTTTGGAACTTATGTTAGGTTGGGCGGACCCACCTATGGTTTTGTGCATGATTTTCGCACATGTTTTTTGGACGCGATGGTTTTCGGTCCATGGTATTGGAGCAATGGTTTTTTGGTCCATGGTATTGGACGTGATGGTTTTTCAGTCCATGGTATTGGATGCTTCGGCATGTATAAATATGTATTGTAACATTGAAAGGAACATAATGAAAAATCAAGCTGGTAGTCCTGGTTTTGGGATCCAGGGGAAAATCTCTGTGTATATGTGTTTTATGTGTTATGCTCTCGCATTGTTTATTTTATGTGTTTTAGAATTCATATGTAGGTAATTTCTGTACGGGGTTAAAACCTACACCCTTTAAGTATATTAGACCCTTTTTGAAGTACACCAATGCCCTTCACAAGGATTTTGCTTGAATCTGGAAAGGATGCCAATAAAAAATGAGAGATCTAATTTGGTGGTGGTAAGGTAGATGAGGCTACCAACAAATTGTTTTTACTTAGTTGCATCCTCTAATTCCCCTTCTTTTTATGTGATGATCAGGTGCTCAAAAAATAGCTCAAAATTCAAAATTTTCGGATTGATGTGGAACCTAGACAACCACGTAGTGCTCTTCATCTTGAATTTGACACAACTTGTTTCTTGTGAAACGAACACCATATGCTTCCAAAAACATATTCTATTCACTTTCCCAAACAAACAATTTTTTCAAAAAAATGGATAGTCTAGTCAACAGTCCGCACTGTTGACGTGGCGCTGACTATGTAGGTGTATGTGGTAGTTTGACTGGTCAATGGGCTCCTCCTATGAATGATAGGCTGACAAGTGGCATATTTTTATTGGTGTGATTCGATGATTTCTGATTGGTAGGATTGTTGGCCAACCACGGGTGGACATGTGGCCCAACCGGAGGCTGCCACATGGCAATCTAGGGGCCACCAAAATTATGGTTCAAGTCCGAGGGGAGGCATTGGGGGTCGAACCCATGATCTCCCAACACAATTCTAACTCCTCTGCCAATACATCATTGTAGTGTTTCTTAACCATTACGGGTGCGAGTTCTATTTGAATTTTAATAGTGCACCATTTGAAGGTCGGTCCAGCCTTTTGGGGGCTGAACCTTGGTTATACGACCCACATACAACCACCGACGGAGAGCAGTGAGGGGGCTCGGATGGCAGGGGTAGTCCATTGGCCTTAGCCCCGACACGTGACCCCCCACATGGCCACATTTTTTAGAATTTAGGTGTTGAAGACATTTAAAGTGTTAAACAAAGTCTTTCAGTAGAAATCACATGAGAGAATTTTTTGGCCAACGTGTTTGGAACCAACAAGTGTGGTTCATCATCAGGACCACACTTGTTGGTTTGAAACATGTCGACCAAAAAATTCTCTCATGTGATTTCTACCGAAAGACTTTGTTTAATTCATTATGGATCACAAAAGATTGAATACAGAAACATTTAAAGTGTCTTGCAATTTCACCTGATTATCGGTGAAATTTTCGCTCCGTTAGCATGTTTTGGGGAAAAATTATAGGATGGTGCCAGATTTTGGGGAATTTGTAGTGTGATTAGCAAAATATTGGGAAAGGCCATAACTTCTTCAGTTTTTGACCAAATCAAGAGCATAAAGAGGCTACACAGGCATTTTGGAGCCAATGGACCAGGTTTCAGAGCTTTTGAGCATTGTAAACTGATGTATTCACACTTTTGAAAATAATGGAGAGGGCCAAGACATTGGAAGTTGGACCAAGGAGACATAAACCAGGAGGGGTGAAATCCTTCATCATGTGTTGTTGTGATACTGTTTATGGTGATGTTTATGTCTGTTATATGTTGTTGTTCGGTCATTTGTTTATGTTAATTTGCACATAAAAATTACATAAAAAACTCAAAAACCCATGTTTAAACTTCCAAATAATTTCATAAATCCTAGAGCATATTTAATATAATATGAAAAGGAATTTTAACACAGCAAAACTAATTTTCTCAATCATATCAAGTTTGGTATCAGAGCTCTTGGTTTTATTCATGCAAGAATGATTTAACTATTTGCAAGTGAATGTCATGCTTCCAAGGTTAAAATTCAATAGAGCAAAAGAGAAGCTAGTTGAAAGCTCTGAAGTTGGGTCAAGGGGAAGTAGGGAAAGGTTGCCACAATCTCCACCACAAGTTCTTCCTCAAGTTGCAGTAGAGACTCTAGTGAGCATGTCTCACGAAGGAGAACCTACAAACATGACAGAGGATCAGAAGGTCTTCAGGAAGGCTTTCTTTGATATGACAGAGATGGTGAAGGTCCTCTATGAAGAGAGGAATACCAGACTGCAGGGTGAAAGCTCCAAACCTCCCAAAGGAGAAGGTTCTTGACGAGGAGGTAAACCTCCACCCTCTCCACCATATTCTTCATCTTCTTCTTCACAAGCATATTCACCCTCTTCCACTAAGTTACACAACCCTTATTCATAATCATCAACATACCTCAAAAGGAACTGGTAAATCACCCTTATTAAAATTTGATGTTAAAATTGAACTGCCCATGTATAATGGTGAAGTGAATGCAGAGAAGCTTTACAATTGGGTTCGTTAGTTGGAGGTCTATTACATAATTCAAAACCTTCAAGAGGATGAAATAAATATTCAATTAACTTCCTTGAGGATGCAGGGTGCATCACTAGTATTGTGGGAATCAAAGACACATGAAGAGATAAAAAAACACGATAAGATCTCAATTTCTTGGTCTGATTTCATTACTGCAATTAAAATACAATTATACCCTCTAGCTTATATGCAGAAATCCATCATGAATTGGTAGAACTTTAGATAACTTAAAGGTCAAAATGTGCAAGATTACACCCAAGAATTTTTGTATAATTGTGGCCATCTAGAAGTCTCATGACAACAAGAGTTAAGAATAGTGGTCAATGCCACAACTGGGGGATGACTGAGAAAATCTGCAATGTTATTAATGTTTCCCTTCTTGTATTTAATGTTTAAATGAAATTGCTACAGATATGTGGACCAATTTTTATGGAAATCATTCTGAAACTTTCGTTTTATCTGTATAAATTGAAGAGCTCGAAGATCTATTTGGATGATCGTCTCCTTCCCCATAACGTAATTTTTCCACTATCGGCAAGCCTAAACAATGGAATACATCTCCTTATCATAGGTGGGGTACTTCTTGTTGGCATTATGTTGTATGTGTTGAACTTAATGGAAACCCAACTCTCTTGTATATGGTAACTAGATGAATCTACAGAAGAGATATCAGATGTGACAAAATACATGTTATGTAGGACAATTCAAAGAAATAAAATGACAAGTTCACAGTGCAACAAGTTAACATTGCCATCAAGTCCAAAGGGGGAGATTGTTGGCATTATGACACAGTTTTGGCACTATGACATAGGTGTTGTCCTTGATGGCAACTCGTTCAGATGACAGATCACAGTTCAGGCTCTCAGAATGAAGGAAAAAGAGGTATACACAGGTTCCCTTTGACCAAGATGCATATACACGCGGGTTCGCAGACCAAAAGGCGTGTATGCGTATACACGTACTTTCATGCAAGGAAAAGCACGTGCATGTTGGAAAACTTGATTTTGGTATGTGGTATTTGGTCCTTGGTATTTTAACCCATGGTATTAGTCCAAGGTATCTTGTTTGAAATGTTCACCCCAGGTATTTGGTCCAAGGTATTGATTCTAAGTAGTTTTGGACCAAGGTATTGAGTAAGGCCTAAGAATATAAAAGGAGGAGGATATCATTAGGCAAAGGTACTCATGTATTGAATATCTGATGAAGGAGAAGATCTATCATACAGGTTATTGGGTTATGGTGTATAGCTGGATCTGGATTGTGGATGAGCCTTAACGCTTGATGAAGATCTAATGATGGGTCAAGATCTTAAGGCTTGAAGTAAAGTATCATTAAATGGTTTGATCTTGAACATTCTAGATCTAAATACTGACGCATGTTTTTACTATGTAAACGTGATGATCTAAGTATGAATGAAGTCTGAAATAATTGTGATGCTTTAAGTTAGCATTTATAGATTTGTACACAGGTTGGCCTTGGTAAATCAGCGTATACATGCTGGTTCAGCATACAGAAGTTTCGTATATGTAGTTTACCTTTGATAACTCTGCGTGTACACACTGGTCTGATACAACAAAGCATCGTATACATTATAAATTGAGGTTACTATTGGTTCTGGGTGTTGATGAAGAGTTCTAGGTTTTACATTGTGTTTTGGTGACTATTTTCTGGTGACTGTATTCTGCATATTCAGATTGGTTGATTGTGATTAGCTTCAGTGTTGATGGATGAAATGTAATGATGGATCAGGATCATAATGACTTATCATTATGTGATTTGATAATGGATTATCACTAACACATGTTTTATCCTCTATACGTAATTATGGCTGAAGTCTATAAGTGCAGCAAATTGTTTACAGATCTACACGCTGGTTTGCTTCAAGGAAGCTGCATATACACACAGGTTGGCTTCTGCCAAATAGCATATACAATTTGAAGCATGGTTTTGAGATTACAACTGATCTGTGAATTCGTTACAGTGATCTATCCGTTGCAATTGATTGGTTTCAGAGATTGTCAGTGATTGATTAGGTTTGAATTGAGATGTACTACAATGGTGATTGATTTGAGCTTCATTGTCATTGATGGGTCCGGTATGAAAATTGGATGAAACGTGGCCGTCAGATTTTGATGTTGTGTTCTAGGAGTATCCAGTATAAAAATTTATGAAACGCGATCCCTGGAGGAAGTGAGAAGGTTGTAGCCTTCAGTGGGTAGGCACCTACATACTGGTAAACATATTGGCCAGTACAAGAGCAAGGGGGTTGTAGCTACCTTCCAGTAGAAGCTGGAGAAAGAGAGAAGGTGGTAGCCTTCTGTAGGTAGAAGCTTGTGTGATGGTATGAGTCTGTGCCAGTGCATTGTTGTAAACAAATTTTCTTATTATTAAAAGAAGACAGAGATGACAGCAGCAGGTGGTTTTTACCCACATTGGGTTTCCACCTTACATCTTGGTGTTCATGTGTGTTGCTTATGTATGATGATTCTTTCTTTTATTAACAACACATGGTTACTGTTTAATATTTAATAAAGTACTAATGCTTAGATTGAAGATCAACATATGATAGTTAACTAAATCATGAGCTTACTGGATATACGCTTGTTTCTTTAAACACAGTTGTGTGCACACAAGGGTTACCTTCATTAAAGTAGCGTATATGAAATTGAGTATGAAAAGAAAATGACTATTCACTTGAATAATACTGATTCACCCCCCCCTCTCAGTATTATTTCCAACAATTGGTATTAGAGTCCTTTGGTAGAAGCTTGATCACTTGAAGGAGATCTATAGAACAATGGGAAAGAAGCTAAGAAGAAAGCGTCTCAGAAGAAGAAGACATCTCAAAAGAACTATGACAGTGGGAGAGTCGACTGGGGATTTTGTGGAAGCAACTCTTTAGATTCAGAATCGCCTCATAATGAATATGAACAAACAAAAGAACTATCAGGTATGAACTTGTTATCCTTTGGTGATACATTTCTATGTCCATTTGAAGATGATGAAAGTGATAGAGAAACAAATGAATTTTCTTTTGTAGGTGAGGAAGAAAGACATCAAATAGAGGTAGAATTTAAAAGGCTTACAGACAAAATTAGAGATCAACAAGATCTATTGGACAAAAGGGAATGTGCCTTCAAAGAAGAAGCTACCAAACTAAAAGATCAACTAGAGGAAGGAAACAAATTAAGGAAGCAACTCAAGAAAAAGGAAGACCAATGTCAAAAGCTGCAAGATGAATTTACACCATTAAGAAATGAAGTAAATGAAAGGAGCACAAAAATCAAGAAACTCAGAGATAGATCCAGTTACTATGAAAGTCTTGAAGCTAAGATCGTCTAGCTAAAAGAAGATCTTGAAAGATCAAATAAGCAGAATAAAGAACTACTCCAAGCTCTTGAAAAACAAGAAAACGAAGTTCTTGAATTAAGGCACAGATGGAAGAAGGAAGAAAAGCTAAAGAAATCATGAAGAAGCAGTATCTTGAAAAGGAGGAGCAACATCAAGTTGAGGTAAATATACTAAAAGGTAAATTAGAAGAAAAGGATAAGCTCATACGATTTCAAGATAGTACTAAGATCTTGGATGATATTCTTAGTAGTCAAAGGTCTCCTGCCATCAAAACTGGTCTTGGTTTTCATGAATCTATTGAAGGTGAATCTAGCTCACAAAGTAAGACAAGGAACTCTAATACAAAACCTGAAATACTCAACAAGGAATTGAGAGGTCAATCCCATCAACAACCAAGGAAATAAATTCTTCAAAGAAAATCTTTCACTTCTAACATTACAAGTAATAGTTGGCCATTTCCCCAAATCAATAATATTGAATGCTTTATATGTCATAATCTTGGACATGTAGCAGCGAGATGCGGAAGGAGAATGGTTCAAGACCATCACACAGAAAGATCATCAGCGTCTAGGTACTTTAAGGGATATTGTTTTGCTTGCAATATGTTTGGACACAAATCCATAGACTGCTATAGAAGAAATATGAAACATATGAGATGTTGTGCATGTAACAAGCTTGGAAATATAGCTAAGGAATGCAGGAACAGAGTACAGGCACCATATACACTCGAAGATATGGAAGAATAAGGAAGTACAGTCAGAAAGATGTGGCACATCACAATGTACAGACATGATAGACTTAGAGGGAGCTGAAAGTATGAAAATTCAGTGTTATAAATCTCATACACAAGTTTCATGAAGAAAAGTAGTGTATATACGTGAGTTAGACACTGCACAGTTGCATATATGTTAGTTTGAGGAAACGCAGTGGGACAGACTCACGAAAAATGATCTAACATGTTTATGTCAATTATTTATCTGTTTGATGATGATAATGTGTGGAAATATATTAATACTCATAAGATGTTGTTTTTGATCCTCACAAGTTAACTTGATGTATATCTGATTGTTGATGATGCCTTGATACTTCTCGCTGATATGTGGATGATTAGATCTGTCAGTGAACAGATGGAACAGGTTCAGGGGTAGAACATGCTATGCTTATAATAAAGCATTGTTGGCATTATGTTTAGAAGTATTCGGTACCTAATCAATTATGATTCTTATATGGATATATAATACATCTTTCTTTGATACACTTATGAGTTTCCCATGAAAAAATCTCATATGATTCTTGGAGTCACATAGTTGATGTTCAGATTAGATTTATGGATGATTCTTTGATGATGCATATGGTACACATATATGATGATCTTCATAAGGACAAAGAAGCTTAAGTACACCACTCATATTCTTTATATTGTTGTCAAAGATGCATAAAGATCATATGATGCAGTTTTGGTGCAAGATTCCTATAGTTCACGGCTCACACATGGTTGAGGATTGTTGTTGTTTATGATATCAAGAAGTCTTGACAAATGACCATGAACTCATGGTTTACTAGATACATAGTGCTATATACATTATGTTGGATACATGGATGATTACTCAAAGTTGCATTGTTGGTTGGCAAGCTAATGGTGTTATTGCAGGTCACATGAAGACATAACTATTTGAAGACATGATGATGATGATTTCTTACCTATATGATGATAGAGTTGATTCATGGAAGGTTATGATAATGCTCAATATCAAGAGGATGAGTTGATATTTTGTCACAGGTTGATGATATTTGTTTTCTATTAGAGAGAAAATTTTGTAATTGGAAGAAAAATTATATTTTTATTTGTGATTAGAAGAAATTCCTAAACGTGGAAAGAAACCCATAGGAAAGAATTCGTATGCAGGTAATTTCTGTACAGGGTTAAAACCTACACCCTTTAAGTATCTTAGACCCTTTTTGAAGTACACCAATGCCCTTCACAAGGCTTTTGCATGAATATGGAAAGGATGCCAATAAAAAATGAGAGATCTAATCTAGTGGTGGTAAGGTAGATGAGGCTACCCACAAATTGTTTGTACTTAGTTGCGTCCTCTAATTCCCCTTCTTTTTATGTGATGATTAGGTGCTCAAAAAATAGCTCAAAATTCAAAATTTTCGGATCGATGTGGAACCTGGACAACCGCGTAGTGCTCTTCATCTTGAATTTAGCACAACTTTTTTCACGCGAAATGGACACCATATGCTTCCAAAATCATATTTTGTTCACTTTCCCAAACAAACAAATTTTTCAAAAAAATGGACAGCCTAGTCAACAGTCGACACTGTTGATGTAGCACTGAATGTGTAGGTGTATGTGGTATTTTGACTGGTCAATGGGCTCCTCCTATGAATGGTAGGCTGACAAGTGTCATATTTTTATTGGTGCAATTCGATGATTTCTGATTGGTCGGATTAGTGGCCAACCACGGGCGGACATGTGGCCCAGCCGGAGGCTGCCACATGGCAACTCAGGGGCCACCAAAATTATGGTTCAAGTCTGAGGGGAGGCATTGGAGGTCGAACCCATGACCTCCCAACACAATTCTAACGCCTCTGCCAATACATCATTATAATGTTTCTTAACCATTACAGGTGTGAGTTCTATTTGAATTTTAATAGCGCGCCATTTGGAGGTTGGGCCACCCTGTTGGGGGCCGAACCTTGGTTATACCACCCACATACAACCACCAACGGAGAGCAGTGAGGGGGCCCGGATGGCGGGGGTAGTCTGTTGGCCTTATCCCTGGGCACGTGCCCCCCCACATGGCCACATTTTTCGGAATTTAGGCGTTGAAGACATTTAAAGTGTTAAACAAAGTCTTTCGGTAGAAATCACATTAGAGAATTTTTTGGCCAACGCTTTCTAACCAACCAGTGTAGTTCACCATCAAGACCACACTTGTTGGTTCGAAACGCGTAGGCCAAAAAATTCTCTCATGTGATTTCTACCGAAAGACTTTGTTTAACTCATTATGGATCATAGAAGCTTGAATATAGAAACATTTAAAGTGTCTGGCAATTTCACCTGATTTTCGGTGAAATTTTCACTTCGTTGGCGTGTTTTTGGGAAAAATTATAGGATGGTGCTATATTTTGGGGAATTTGTAGTGTGATTAGCAAAAGATTGAGAAAGGCCATAACTTCTTCAGTTTTTGACCAAATCAAGAGAATAAAGAGGCTACACAGGCATTTTTGGGCATTCTAGAGCCATTGGAATAGGTTTCAGAGCTTTCTGAGCATTGTAAACTGATGTATTCACACTTTTGAGCATAATAGAGAGGGCCAAGCCATTGGAAGTTGGACTAAGGAGACGTAACCCAAGAGGGGTGAACTCCTTCATCATGTGTTGTTGTGATACTGTTTATGGTGATGTTTATGTTTGTTATATGTTGTTGTTCAATCATTTGTTTATGTTAATTTGCACATAAAAATTACATAAAGAAACTCAAAAACTCATGTTTAAACTTAAAAATAATTTCATAAATCCTAAAGAATATTTAATATAATCTAAAAAGGAATTTTAACACAACAAAACTAATTTTCTCAATCATATCAAGTTTGGTATTAGAGCTCTTGGTTTTATTCGTGCAAGAATGATTTAACTGTTTGCAAGTGAATGTCATGCTTACAAGGTTAAAACTCAAGAGAGTATAAGAGAAGCTAGTTGAAAGCCCTGAAGTTGGGTCAAGGGGAAGGAGGGAAAGGTTGCCACAATCTCCACCACAAGTTCTTCCTCAAGTTGCAATAGAGACTCTAGTGAGCATGTCTCATGAAGGAGAACCTACAAACATGACAGAGGATGAGAAGGTCTTCAGGAAGGCTTTCTTTGATATGACAGAGATGGTGAAGGTCCTCTATGAAGAGAGGAATACTGGACTGCAGGGTGAAAGCTCCAAACCTCCCAAAGGAGAAGGTTCTTCATGAGGAGGTAAACCTCCACCCTCTCCACCATATTCTTCATCTTCTTCTTCACAAGAATCTTCACCCTCTTCGACTAAGTTACATAACCCTTAATCATAATCATCAACATACCTCAAAAGGAGCTGGTAAATCACCCTTATTAAAACTTGATGTTAAATTTGAACTACCCATGTATAATGGTGAAGTGAATGCAGAGAAGCTTGACAATTGGGTTCATTAGTTGGAGATCTATCATAGAATTCAAAACCTTCAAGAGGATGACATAAAGATTCAATTAACTTCCTTAAGGATGGAGGGTGCATCACTAGTATTGGGGGAATCAAGGACATAAGAAGAGATAAAAAAGCATGACAAGATCTCAATTTCTTTGTCTGATTTCATTGCTGCAATTAAAAGACAATTATACCCTCTAGCTTATATGCAGAAATCCATCATGAATTGGAAGAACTTTAGACAACTTAAAGGTCAAAATGTGCAAGATTACATCCAAGAATTTTTGTATAATTGTGGCCATCCAGAAGTCTCATGACAACAAGAGTTAAGAATAGTGGTCAATTCCACAATTGGGGGATGACTGAGGAAATCTGCACTATTATTAATGTTTCCCTTCTTGTATTTAATGTTTAAATGAAATTGTTACAGATATGTGGACCAATTTTTATGGCAATCATTCTAAAACTTTCATTTTATCTGTATAAATTGAAGAGCTAGAAGATCTATTTAGATGATCATATCCTTCCCCATAATGTAATTTTTCCACTATCGACAAGCCTAAACAATGGAATACATCTCCTTATTATAGGTGGGGTACTTCTTAATCATATCAGTGAGTGTCCCACTATGGTAGGCAACTAGATGCCTTTGCTGGGTGAGAACTATACTAATAGCATAGTTGGAGGCATCTATCTCAATTTATAATGGTTGTTGTAGGTCTCGCAATGTGAGTATTGGTGAAAAGAAAAGGCAGTGATTCAGCTCAATGAATGCGTTTTTTTGGGACTCAGACCGGAAATAATTTTCTTTCACTCCACCTTTAGTAACTTGACTCAAAGTCCAAGTGATGTGAGAGAATCCCAAGATGAACCTTCAATAGAAATTGGCAAGTCCAAAAAAGATGTGAAGCTTTGTTAGAATTATTAGGGTTGGCCAATCTCGAATGACTTGGATCTTAGTTGGATCCAGATGCATGCCTTGTTCATCAATTTTGTAGCCTAGATATTGGACCTGGTTCATGACGAAGTAGCATTTCTCCAAATTGGCACATAGTTTGTGATGTCGTAGAGTTTGAAGGACTTGTAGAATATGTTGGCGGTGCTCTACCCAACATTTGTTGAAAATAAGGATGCCGTCCAAATATATAACCACGAATGGGTTGGTGAAAGGATGCAATATGTCATCCATCAACCTCATAAAATTTGTGGGGGCATTTTTCAACCCGAAGGGCATGACCAACCACTCAAAAAGGCCTTCCTTGGATTTGAAGCTAGTCTTCCATACATCTATGGGTTTTATTAGAACTTGGTGATAGCCAAACTTCAAATCAATCTTTCTAAAGTAATTTCCCCCCTTGAGCTATTCAAGAAGGTCATCAATCCATGGGACCAGTTACCTCCTCTTGAAAGTGATTTTATTCAGTGCCCGATAATCAATGCAGAGTTTCTAGGTCCCATCCTTCTTTTGTACAAGTACAATTAGGCTGCCACAAGGTGAGGAACTTGATTAGATGTATCCTTTTTGTATTAGCTCCTGGATTTTCTACTTGATTTCCTCTTTTCCTAGAAGAGAGTGATAATATATGGTCCCATTGGGTAGAGGATCTTCAAAATTCAAATCGATCAAATGCTTGACCTTATAGTACAAGGGTACCCCTGTGGGTGAGGAGAAGATGTCCCTGTACTCCTCCATGACCTTATCAAATTACTTATATTGCATAAACAAACTCTTTTTGGGGACCATGGATGTTTCCATGATCTTCCCCTTATGTTGAGATTGAATTATAAAGAAAAATAAAATCTCAGTCTAGGAGATGATCTTACTACATTACTTATTAGAGGCCAAAGAAATGGCAGTAAGTTGGGCTACCTCTGGTATCCTATATAGTTTTCTTCCTAAAGTAATAATCATAGTGTGACATATAGACTCATACATATCGTGACACTTCCATAAGTATGGTTGGAATAATAAGACAACACAAACTTCAAGAGGACCAACATCACATAATACCTCATCTGTGAAGAGCTTGATGTTGTAGGGAAGGGGACATTGTTGGATGATGTTGAGATATCATCCTTGGTGGAGCCACATGATGGTGTATGGCTGTGGGTGTGGTGTGGTCAACATGACCAATTCCTTAACGAACTCTGTGGATATGAGGTTCCTTTACATCCAACTATCGACAATGAACTATAATGGAGAACCTTTCACCCACATTTGTGAGTGGAAGAGACGCTCCCACTCCTTTGGATCTTTGGGCTCAATCTTCTAGACCTTGGTGGTGGTAACAATGGCACTGGGCTTTGTGTCAATAATATACTTCCCCTTATCATTTTCCTTATTGTTTTCTTACTCAAAGTTGAAACATGCATCATACATTGAAGTTTTCGGCTGGGCACTAGTGACTGCTTGGTGCGACACTCATTTTTGTTGTGGGTAGGGCTCTTATGGAACTCACACCACTTTCCTATGTCCTTCTTCATCTTCATGGTGACATTATTTACTTATGGATTCAATGGGATGTCCTAGGCCACTTTACCTTGGCTTTGTCCTTTATTTTGTGGTTTGGGGGTGCCTTTCGTGCTGCTTAAGATTCGCACATCCAAAGTCTCACTTTTTCTGCTTAAATTTCTACTCAGTCCTGACATCATATCGATATGTTGCACCAAGCGAGGAGATGTCTAGGAACTCCATTTTTTCTTGGAATTTTTTTTTGAAAAAACCATGGTACTTGAGTACCAGATGCCACTCAGAATCCTTCATACCCAAATTTGTGTGTAGAGTATGGAAAATATTTGTGAACTTTGGGATGTCTTGATCCCTTTCCTATCATAGATTGGTCCATTTTCTATACTTATCTTGATAGATCTTGAAAGGGTAATATTTTTCCTTAAAAACATCTCAGAAATAATTCCAAGAGGTTTCAGCTAAAAATAGTTAGGTTTCCTCCTCATCCCTATTGTAATTTTCCCGCCAATCCTTGACATGGGGGTGGTTTTGAGGAGTGTAAAAGTAATATTTTCACTGTCGAAAAGATTATGGAATGAAAAATATCCTTCCTGTAGATTTTATCATCTATTTAGGGAATTCTCATCTATCTGGCCTTCATATATATAAATACCAAAGTTAACTTTTACCTTAAAGGGGACGAAAGCTATGAAGTGATTGTTGGATGAAGATGCTTCACCCACTAATACATGTTATGGGATCTGGGGAAAAATATCCATCATCTCATTTTGATGTCGCTCGAGGACCTCCTCAAGCAAAATTTTGAAAATTTCTCTTGCTTCATTGTCTTTTTTCTTCTCCAATGGGAGGCCATCATGGTTAGTGAAGTAGGTATTACAAGGGTTCAACCTTTTCAAGTCCCAACTCCTTATACCCAGGCCTTGTTGGGGACATGCACAAAAAAACTGAGAAACATTAGACCGCTTTGATACAATTGACCTTGATTTATGAAGGAACATAAAGAGATACAAATTTACACAAGAACAAAGAGATACATGAAAAAATAACTTCAATTAACAAATAGAAAGTGCTAAAATTTGTTTACATACATTAGAGAAACAAGCTAGCTCGAGTGATCGTAGCTTATTTATGAGAAGAGATGTGACAGCTACATGCCTTCTAAACTATGTTACAATGAGGCTTGGAGGCATTTTTATCACCAAAAAACAATTGAAAACCCTAGACAACTAAAAACCTAACACTAGGAGATGAAGTGTGAAAGGCTTGTGGGCCCCATTGGGGTTAGTTGGAACATCAACTTTCTAGGGTCGTAACTTCGGCATATGATCTTTGTTTGGTGCACAAAAAACCTCTTTAGAAATATATATATGAGGAAAACAATTTTTAGTACAAAAGGGGGCTATTTGCTTCCCATTTTCTAGTTTCTCAAGAAAACGCCATTTAGGGCCTCAAAACAGCATTGAAAGTTTAGGACCCGAAAAACTGCCAAAAATAGAAAATTGTTGAAATAGGAAATTAAAAGGATTCATTATTGTGGGTAAAAATGGAATAGGTAGGTGGCCACCAATATCCACCTAGATTAGTTGATATGTTAGAGCAATACCAAGAAAGAAATGCTCGGACAATGGGAATGAGGTAAACTCATGATTAACAATCTACAGAACAAGAAACAAGAATGCAATAGAAAAAATTAAGAAGAAACATGCCACAAGAAGGATTAGTGAGTTAATACCATCTCATATTTACATGAATAGGAAAGTGATAGAGGTTAATTTGAAATAAATTTACAATGATTTACTGGCATAGCGTGGAATAAGAAAGTAAGGATTCAAATTAGACATGCAAGTCACAAGGCATGAACAAGTTTTTCTCTAGCTCCTTAAGCATAGAAAAACTACATAAATATAACCTAGCTCAAGTGCTAAAATTCCCTACAGATGAGGCATTACAATATATTTATAGAAGTGAGGTGATTTCTCACCTACCATGACCTTTCACCTGCCCTCATGACTCTTGACTTCGTTGTGACTCTCTCTCATGTCTAATGATTATTGCATGTTGAAATCAATCCCATCATAATTGTTGGCATTATGATGAGAAATATTTATATTATGGCAAAAAAAGAGTTACGAGGAGAATATAGAGGGTTCTTGGAAACCCTATAGTACTTGTTGCTAAGGTTGTTTCCCGATCACGAGATAAGGTTGTGTTGTTCACTTGTTGTATCGAATGACTATTTTCCTTCTACTGCACCTCATTTGCATCCAACCAACTTTTTATGTTGTGCCTTTGGTATTGATAACTAGTTCTAAAATCCAATATGGATCTAGCTTGTCTGCTCATTAAAACCCTAGTTTCATAGCCTTTGTGACTAGCCCTAGCTTCCTCCACATAGGTCACCATTCTCATTCCCTTTGTTCTACCTACAAGAAAACCACATCGATCAAATACATTTGAAGTCAAGGAATAATATTATAAATCTAATAAATTGAATAAATGTTAGATATTAATTTGGACCCTTGTACATTCCTTTTATGCACTACAATATCATCAAGGTTTATATAGCCTGTGCAGGATTATTCTAAGCTTCCTTAACCATGTTTGTGGAAGAAATTCCTTCCCAAAAATCATGTCCTTATTTCAAAAAAGCACAGGTAAGATATTTGATATGATCCTCATTGCATTTTTTCCATCATAGTTGTGACTTTTCCTAAAATTTTCTCCTCATAAACATATAATTTAATTATCTTGATATCTTACAATTGATATTTCTATCATCAAACTTGGAAGCCTCCACTATTTCATTACATGAAGTAGAAGGTATACTGGAATGTTTTCAATTTTCATAGTTGGAGCATTTTATCTCACTAACTGTAAATTTTATAACCCTTCTCATTAATGTCTCGAAGAAGTAATATTAGGACAAACTGATCTACTTGTGATGCACAACCAAATCATATTTGGAATAGTTTTGATTTCCAAATTTACACTATGAAACTTTGTTGTCTAAGTTCTCATATCCACTTTCAGAAGTACCTTCATTCCAAACTCCCCTTTAAATATTTGGATAAAAACCTAGCATGGTCTTTTCAACATTTGAAAATGATTTCTATCAAATTCACGATGATCATCTCTAATGCTCTCCTGGTCACCATTGTTTTAGAATTTTGAACATTAGCTTGCATTTGGACCTCATCCATGAGTGAAGAATTTTTTTCTAATGAGATGGCTATAGAGCCCTTTCTTCATTACCCATAAAATTTTAGGTCTAAACGGATTGTATTGAGCACAAGTAGTTGCGATGTCGTGAATTAAATCATGTGTCACAATTTCTGGAGTGGTTTCATATTAAACCCTTAGCACGGGTCACACATTCGGGGCATGGTGCAAGTCGTAAATTTGGATTAAATGGATACTAAGGGTTTCAGATGTGACTTGCAACCTAAAGAGCCGAGTGAAAGACCTAGTGAAAGGTAACATCCGTCGTTTTCAGTTAGAGAGTAGGAATGAGACCGACAAGTAGGATCATGACTAGTGAATTCAATTTTTTTAAGAGAAAGGTGTGTCCCTCTACTTGTTTATGGTTTTCAATATATGCTATGGAAGAAATTATTAATCTAATTTTGGTCATAAGAATCATTTCATGATTTATATGGTAAATCTCCAAAACTAGTTACTATACAAACTACTTATGGACTAAAATGAAAGGAACACGTAGGAGCTTTGAGAAGGATTCATTAAAGGGGATGTAAATTTAGTTCTACCAACACATTGCATGTTTTATGGCATATAAGATAAATTCACGCCACCTTCAAGACCCTAAGATCACACCTATCGAAGAAATACATAAATGATTTAATAATCCACCTCTAGATGATTAGATATAGTGATTAGAGCAATTCAAAAGTCATCTAGTGTCAACTAAGATTTCATGTGAAATAATAGGCATTGAACCCTATAGTTGAAATGAAATTAGTGTCACTCTAAGAGCATCATTCAACTCAGGAGGTCAGAGATCAACGTTTTTTAGGCAAGCGAAAAATAATAGCAAGAGTAGCACGCTGGAGGAGAATAAGAATGCAACGTTGGGGCCGATGAAATTGATGAAACCTAGGAAGTGTGTTAAGAGAAACTATTACAATGATTGAGAATCACTTCCAAGGGAGTTATAACTTGGAGTCATGTTGCAACTTGTTAAGTCAAAAATTACACACACAAATCATAGAGTCAAGGACGATGGGTATCGTTTTGAAATGTGTTGGTGAATTGTGACTGAGGCAAGTCACATTTCCCATTATGAATTCCACATAATTTTATTTGTTCATGTTGATTTGGTGGTCATCAATTTTAGTTGTGATTTCATTTTGGTAAATAAATTCAGGAGCAAGATATCCATGAGTGAAAACCATTGTTCTCCTCTCATGTATGTCGTCCCATGGTACAAACATGGACAGGACCACACCTAGTTTGTGTGCCCCAAAATCTTCATCTAAGTGGAAATTGTTGGCCTGAATATCTATGTGCTCTACATGATGTTTTAATTTTCATGTAGAAACACAATACCTTGGGAAAGTGTAGTCGCAATTCATATTCTCATCCTCCAATCCAAACTCCTACCTCCTTTCGGAAGATCATGTAACCATCCATCCAAAGGACCATTGGTTACAAGTTCATAAATAATATCACTAACCATGTCCATATTAAAATGCTTTAACAACCACAATATTGGGATGATTAAGCCATGTTATCCTTCTAACTTCATAATAGAACCTTTCTTACTCTCGAAACTATATTTTTGTAGCTTCTTAACAGCTACTAGTGAACCACTTGGTAGGACACTCCTATATGTTCCTCCCTTCTTTGTATCTCCTAGGAGGTGATTTTATTCACTAAAATTTTTAGTGGTAATTATCAATTCATCATTATGTTATACCCTCCATGAAGGAGGAACAAGAGCAACAAAAGAAGGGTTGGATATTTTCCTAGATCTCTTGTGCCTTTTTCTCTGCCTATACGCTAGAAACCAAATGACCACAAAAAGTGTAGTAGAAAGGATCATTCCACTTACAACCACAAGGATTAAAATTTAATCTTTATGACAAGGTGCATGGTTGCATTTCTTTTATATTCTTAGCATATATACAAAGTCATGGGAGTTATTGCATCTATCCCCCACTAGAGCAACTAGCCCATTGGTCAATAAAGTGAAAAACTCAATCAAAGTTGTGTTGAGGCATGAAGAATTTGAAAATTTGAGAGGAGATGGTTCCCTAAGAAAAAAATATTTTTTCCAAAGGGTTCAATGATCACTCCATTCCCAAATAAAACCTTTCTAAGAGTTAACACCATGCCCTCTAGCCCTACACCCATTTTCTACAAAAATCTTGTACATATTTTAGCTATTGCACATATGTTAATGAAACGAGATGATTATCGTGGATCCAATAGACTACCTATAAATTGTCCCATGAAAATGAATTTGACATGATAAGGAAACACTTTTTTCCCATTTGGTGGGTTGTTCCATCCTATTGGGAAAAGTCCTTTTTTGAATAGTAAGTTGTGCCCTATAATATTCCAATAATATTTCTAAGTCCAATTATGTTTCGTGGTTTTTAATTCAAGCACATGTTGCATTCTCTGAGTCATTATTTATTATCACATTGTCGCTAAAGTTTTCATTTACAATCCGTGACTTAGAAGGATAGGAAAGCTAGTGATCACAGGTCGCATTTTTAGGTTGCAATCTAAAAGTGCAAAAGTGTGACTTGCAAATAGGAATACAACTAGAAACTTCAACTAAGTCAAGAGAAAGGTTCATTTCTAATGTCATAATATTCACGAGTAATAAAGGCATCATATTTCTTGGTCCATCTCAGATGTAGGTGATGGTGTCCCATTCAAAAGTAGCTTTTCGCCGGAAAATTGTTGAAGCTAGTGATCCTCATCACAAATTACTCTTATTTATTGTTAGAAAGAGGTAATATTATGGAGGTTGTGTCACCTAGGGAAGAATAATACAACAATTTGATGATTTTCTAGATGACATAGAGAATGAAAGAAATCAATTGCATTCCATGTATGGATAGAAGACTTCCTCAAGAAAGGCACTCACCATTTTGAGTAAAACGATGCACAAAAATAGGGCTTCGTTTAGTTTTACCTTCCACAAGTGTCACCTTCCTAACATGAGTACTTTATGAGAATGAAAATCTATAAGCTTTATCTCCCAAAACTAGTCATATAAATAAAGAATTCATCAAGAATTCCATTAGGGATGGATAAAAGTGGCTAGGGTTTTGGGGCAGTAAAACTTGGAATCTTAATGGCTCCCTCTCTATTTATCGAAACCACTTTGAAATTGAGTTTTGTATGCATTCCAAGGGAATGTTTAGAAGTCCATAATCTTAAATGATAAAATTTTAAATCCAAAATGGACTGCAAGCATGAGATTGAAAATGACATGTTGCCAAACTGTATGAGGCGCTTTCAATTGATTTTGTAGCTTCAAGTGACATGGATATTTTAAATAAATTTTTTGAATATGTGATCAAACCTTCACTCAAACACTAATGAAATCATAATAAAACAATCCAACATGAACCTAGGAAGAGAAATACTATGCACATCATGAGAGGATTAGCTCCCTACCATAGGAGCCCTGAAAAGTAGAGGGGTTACCCAAAATTTGGTGTTAGGCCAAAAGTTTGGGTGGGTTTGTGATGAGCCTCATCATTGGGTAACTATATGGACCTTAATTCACCTCCTAGATTAGTTAGATCAACTCTTCTCATAATTTTTTACATGTTTTGATTATATTTTGTTTAATGAGATGAGTCAAAGTGAGATATTATGCCTAGTGGACTAATTTGCATTGAATGCAGGTTTGTGAGAGGAAATCGGGGAATTTTGGAAAGATTAAAGGTTGAAACTCGAATGAGACAAGGAATAGATATTGTAGGAGGCAAATCCTCCTCATTTACTCCTCCCTCATTTGAATATTCCTCCATCAACCACACTAGCTCGGAGTACAAGTAGCCAAGTCATGAAGATCAAAAGGCAGCCGAGCAAGTGATAGTCAAAGAGTTAGTTCATCTCGAGTTCGGGAGCAAAGCCGCCCTAGCTTTTAGTAATTCATTGGAGACTTCAGCTGTATAAATAAAGAGGCCTAGAGCCTCATTAGGATTCAAATTTTTGCTATAAGAACACTAGTTATTTTTTAGCTCTAGACTTGTGGAAGACATTACTATGTAATTTTATGTTTTGATAATGAGAATGAGCTTCTTCTTGATCCAACATTGATTTAACTTAGAGGGCTAAAGCTCTTGGGTTAGGGCCCAACCCTAGCAGCAAATGCTCCTCATCTTGTATTTGTATGCTTAGATTAATTTCATAGATTCATGGTTAAATTGTCCTTAGAATTATTTCATTACAAGTAGTGTAGATTTGATTAGTTTGTTTATTAGTTTGCTTCCATTTGTGCTTTACCTCAGAAATAGGTTAGAGGGGATAAAAGAAGCATAAAAAATTTGTTATTTGGTGTCTTGGTCTCACCTCTTCCTTCAGGGATCATGATTTGAGGAAAGGACCCCCATGCAGCCCCAAAATGATAAAATTCTACTTTTTCATAGAATTTAGAGTTTACTGTACTTGAACCAACATTTGATCAGTTTGAAAGTGTAAGATATAATTATAATTTCTTCCATATTAAGTCTTACAGTAGATCTCATCAATGCTTTCATCTTATTCTGCAAATTTTCCTCATGCATGAAGAAGACAACTAGATCATTAAACTTAATTTTTCTGGCTTATTGAAATTATTTTTTTTTACATGATTTTTGGGAAAATATCAATGTTTGATGTAGTGCAGGTGTTTCAGAAGCAAAGAGAGATCTCATAGTCAGCAACCTCCTCCCAAATTCATCCATCCATGATCATTCCTCGCTTTCACTAAGACTCTCAGAAATTTCATCATTTTTCAAGGAAACTTCTCCAAGCATGTTGAGCAAATCCAACCATCTCCTAATCTTGGTTTTTAGTTTTGAGAAATCCTAGGCGTTCTCTCACTCCATTCCATCCACCAACCACCTTCCCTAAGCCTTCCATCACCTTCAGCACCCATCTTTTGGCGCTTGGCTATATCATGTAGAAAAACGGGGAATCCTGTAGGTTTTCCTGTAGTGGCCTGTTTTGAGGTCGAATTGAGGGAAAACGTATAGAAAGCCACACAAGGTCACCTAAGGGTCTCCAAAACCTTAAAACCATCCACCAACATCCCTAAGCCACCTGCCACATTACCAAAAGAGATTAGCTTTCACACTTCTCCATAAAAATGGAAAAAGACAAAAAGAAAAAACAGATATGTTGTGGCCATTTACATGCATAGTAGTAGAATGTTGATGCTTTGAATTTACATACTTAAAATAGTTGAATTTCATACATGTTAGTCTAGCATTGTTTATGAAACATAGTATCTTAGTAGTTAGGTAGGAAATGGTGCATTTTAGCGTTAGATTTCAGTCTTTTTCCTTACTGCAGTAGACCGACTTTCTCTTAGAGTAGATTTATCTTTCCCTCATCAATAATCAAGCTTCTTCTGAATCCATAGAAGTCTGGCTTGACAAACCCTACTGGTCTCTCGCTAGCTGAACAATGACAAAAGGCAGAACCATCACTTTTACTTGTGTATACAACAATGTCACCTCCAAGTTTGTACGAAACCCGAGTTGATAAAGTAAAGTTGGTAGCCCCAGGAGTTGCAGCATTCTTGTTGAAATATTGGTGCTCATCACTTTTTGGCGTTGTTGCTGGGGAGGTGTCTGAGTAAAATGTGATTACTGTTTTCTTTCTTCCATTTCTTGTTTATGATATTCTGCTAGTAGTTTCATTTCTACAAGAGTAATTTAGTTTCTTTCTTTTCCATTATGCATTCTTTGCTTTCCTTTCCATGTTGCAAGTAATATTTCATTCAATTATTTAGTTTTCATTTGGTCTGCAATTTCAATTCCACAACCACTCTCAAAGTTTGGAAAAAAACTCAAAACAAAATAAAAACATTTTTTTCATGCCTCATAGGAATAGGGATAACTTAGGGAAATTTTTTCCAAATACCCCCACTACTTCAAACAACCAACCTTCCCTCTTCTTAGGTGGCTGTAAATTGGAGGAACCCTTAGGTGAGAAACTTGAAATATTTGAAGAACCTACAGGAGAAGAATAAGAACAAGAACCCATTCCTACTGATCCAATGGCTGAAAATAGAAACGACAGAGGAAATATGGAAAGAGTTGAGGGTGCCTTCCCCATCAGGGAAACCAATGGCGATACGAAGATGAAGAATATAAGCCCCTCTTCCCTTCCTCATTTCCATGGCATAACCTTAGAAGATCCAGACACTTTCCTATTTGAATTTGTTGTCGTATGCTGAACCTATGACTACACCAATGATGAGCAGAAGTTGAAACTATTCCCATCCATTCTCAAGGATGAAACTTTGCACTGGTTCATGGGTTTACCTGGGGATAGCATCACCACTTGGGCTAAAATGCAACAATCCTTCAACAACAAGTATCGAGACTACTATAGGTCTAAAGACACTAAAGAGGTAATTTTTAGGATGACCTTAGGGCAGGATGAATCCCTAGAAGATTATGAAGAAAGATTCCAGCTTAGCTACAAAAGGGCCAGGTGCATACTTAACCCTGAGTCACTAAAGCTAGTCTTGCTTACAGGGGTAAGGGAATATCTTTTGGATACCCTAAAATTTTTAGCAGGAGGGGATATCTACTAGTTTCCCTATGAGGATATCAAGGCTGTCTTTGGAAACCCTATAGTACTTGTTGCTAAGGATGTTTCCCGGTCACGAGATAAGGTTGTGTTGTTCACTTGTTGTATCGAATGACTATTTTCCTTCTACTGAACCTCATTTGCATCCAACCAACTTTTGATGTTATGCCTTTAGTATTGATAACTCATTCTAAAATCCAATATGGATCTAGCTTGTCTACTCATTAAAACCCTAGTTTCATAGCCTTTGTGAGTAGCCCTAGCTTCCTCCACGTAGGTCACAATTATCATTCCCTTTGTTCTACCTACAAGAAAACTGCATCGATCAAATACATTTGAAGTCAAGAATAATATTATAAATCTAATAAATTGAATAAATGTTAGATATTAATTTGTACCCTTGTACATTCCTTTTATGCGCTACAATATCATCAAGGTTTGTATAACCTGTGCAAGATTATTCTAAGCTTCCTTAACCATGTTTGTGGAAGAAATTCCTTCCCAAAAATCATGTCCTTATTTAAAAAAAGCACAGGTAAGATCTTTGATATGATCCTCATTGCATTTTTTCCATCATAGTTGCGACTTTTCCTAAAACAATTTCCTCATAAACATATATTTTAATTATCTTGATATCTTACAATTGATATTTCTATCATTAAACTTGGAAGCCTCCACTATTTCATTACATGAAGTAGAAGGTATACTAGCATCTTTTCAATTTTCATAGTTGGAGCATTTTTATCTCACCATTTGTAACTTTTATAATCCTTCTTATTAATATCACGAAGAATTAATATTAGGACAAACTGATCTACTTGTGATGCACAACCAAATCATATTTGGAATAGTTTTTATTTCCAGATGTACACTATGAAACTCTGTTGTCTAAGTTCTCATATCCACTTTCAGAAGTACCTCCATTCCAAACTCCCCTTTAAACATTTGGATAAAAACCTAGCATGACCTTTTCAACATTTAAAAATGATTTCTATCAAATTCACGATGATCATATCTAATGCTCTCCTGGTCACCATTGTTCTAGAATTCCGAACATTAGCTTGCATTTAGACCTCATCCATGAGTGAAGATTTTTTTTTCTAATGAGATGGATATAGAGCCCTTTCTTCATTACCCATAAAGTTTTAGGTCTGAATGGATTGTATTGAGCATAAGTAGTTGTGATGTCATGAATTAAATCATGTGTCACAATTTCTGGAGTGGTCGCATGTTAAACCATTAGCACAGGTCACACATTCGGGGCATGGTGCAAGTCGTAACTTTGGATTACATGGATACTAAGGGTTGCGGATGTGACTTGCGACCTAAAGAGACGAGTGAAAGACCTAGTGAGAGGTAACATCCGTCATTTGCAGTTAGAGAGAGCAGGAATGAGATCGACAAGTAGGATCACGACTAGTGAATTCAATTTTTTTAAGAGAAAGGTGTGTCACTCTACTTGTTTATGGTTTTCTATATATGATACGAAAGAAAATTCTTAATATATTTGGGCCATAAGAATCATCTCATGATTTATATGGCAAGTCACCAAAACTAGTTACTATACAAACTACTTATGGACTAAAATGAAAGGAACACATAGGAGCAAAGAGAAGGATTCATTAAAGGGGATGTAACTTTAGTTCTACCAGCATATTGCATGTTTTATGCCATATAAGATAAATTCATGCCACCTTCAAGACCCTAAGATCACACCTATTGAAGAAATACATAAACAATTTAATAAATCCACCTCTAGATGATTAGATATAGTGATTAGAGCAATTCAAAGGTCATCTAGTGTCAACTAAGATTTCATGTGAAATCATAGGCATTGAACCCTGCAGTTGAAAGGAAATTGGTGTCACTCTGAGAGCATCATTCAATTGAGGAGGTCAGAGATCAACTTTTTTTAGCCAAGTGAAAAATAATAGGAAGAGTAGCATGCTGGAGGAGAATAAGAATGCAAGGCTAGGGCCGATGAGATTGATGAAACCTGGGAAGTGTTAAGAGAAACTATTACAATGATTGAGAATTACTTCCAAGGGGGTTATAACTTGGAGTCGTGTTGCAACTTTTTAAGTCAAAAATTCCACACACAAATCATAGAGTCAAGGGCAATGGGTATCAATGTGAAATGTGTTGGTGAATTGTGACTGAGGCAAGGCACATTTCCCATTATGAATTCCACATAATCTGATTTGTTCATGTTGATTTGGTGGTGATCAATTTTAGTTGTGATTTCATTTTGGTAAATAAATTAAGGAGCAAGATATCCATGAGTGAAAACCATTGTTTTCCTCTCATGTATGTCGTCCCATGGTACAAACATGTACAGGCCCATACCTAGTACGTGTGCCCCAAAATCTTCATATAAGAAGAAATTGTTGGCTTGAATATCTATGTGCTCTACATGATGTTTTAATTTTCATGTAGAAACACAATACCTTAGGAAAGTGTAGTCGAAATTCATATTCTCATGCTTCAATCCAAACCCCTACCTCCTTTCGGAAGATGTTGTAACCATCCATCCAAAGGACCATTGGTTACAAGTTCATAAATAATATCACTAATCATGTCCATATTAAAATTCTTTAACAACCACAATATTGGGATGATTAAGCCATGTGATCCTTCTAACTTCATAATAGAACCTTTCTTACTCTCGAAGCTAGAATTTTGTAGCTTCTTAATAGCTACTAGTGAACCGCTTGGAAGGACACTCCTATACGTTCCTCCCTTCTTTGTATCTCCTAGGAGGTGATTTTGTTCATTGAAATTTTTAGTGGTAATTCTCAATTCATCATTACGTTACACCCTCCATGAAGGAGGAACAAGAGCAACAAAAGAATGGTTGGATATTTTCCTAGATCTCTTGTGCCTTTTTCTCTACCTATCTGCTAGAAACCAAATGACCACAACAAGTGTAGTTGAAAGGATCATTCCACTTACAACAACAAGGATTGCATTTTAGTCTTTATGAAAAGGTCCATGATCGCATTTGTTTTATTTTCTTAGCATGCATACAAAGTCATGGGAGTTACTGCATCTATCCCCCACTAGAGCAACTTGCCCATTGGTCACTAAAGTGCAAAAGTGAGTGAAATTTTTGTTGAGGCATGAAGAATTTGAAAATTTGAGAGGAGATGGTTCCCTAAGAAAAAAATATTTTTTCCAAAGGGTTCAATGATCACTCCATTCCCAAATAAAACCTTTCCAAGAGTTAACACCATGCCCTCTAGCCCAACACCCATTTTCCACAAAAATATTGTACATATTTTAGCTATTGCACATATGTTAATGCAATGAGATGATTATCATGGCTCCAATAGACTGCCTCTAAATTTTCCCATGAAAATGCATTTGATATGATAAGGAAACACTTTTTTCCTATTTGGTGGGTTGTTCCATCCTGTTGGGAAAAGTCCTTTTTTGAATAGTAAATTGTGCCCTATAATATTCCAATGATATTTCTAAGTCCAATTATGTTTCGTGGTTTTTAATTCAAGAACATGTTGCATTCTCTAAGTCACTATTTATTATCACATTGTTGCTAAAGTTTTCATTTACGATCCGTGACTTAGAAGGATAGGAAAGCTAGTGATCACAGGTCACATTTTTAGGTTGCAATCTAAGAGTGCATAAGTGTGACTTGCAAGTAGGAATACGAATAGAAACTTCAATTAACTCAAGGGAAAGGTTCGTTTCTAATGTCATAATATTCACGAGTAAGAAAGGCATCATATTTCTTGGTCCATCTCAGATGTAGGTGATGGTGTCCCATTCAAAAGTAGCTTTTCGCAGGAAAATTGTTGAAGCTAGTGATCCTCATCACAAATTACTCTTATTTATTGTTAGAAAGAGGTAATATTATGGAGGTTGTGTCACCTACAGAAGCCTATTACAACAATTTGATGATTTTCTAGATGACATAGTGAATGAAAGAAATCAATTGCATTCCATGTATGGAAGAAAGGCACTCCTCATTATGAGTGAAAGGATGCACAATAATAGGGATTGGTTTAGTTTCTACTTCCACAAGTGTCACCTTCCTACCATGAGTACCTTATGAGAATGAACATGTATAAGCTTTCTTTCCCCAAACTAGTCATATAAATAAAGAATTCATGGAGAATTCCATTAGGGATGGATAAAAGTGGCTAGGATTTTGGGGCAGTAAAACTTGGAATCTTAATGGCTCCCTCTCTATTTATCGAAACCAGTTTAAGATTGAGTTTTGTATGCATTCCAAGGGAATGTTTAGAAGTCCATAATCTTAAATGATAAAATTTTAAATCCAAAATGGACTACAAGCATGAGATTGAAAATGAGATGTTGCCAAACTGTATGAGGCGCTTTCAGTTGATTTTGCAGCTTCAAGTGACATGGATATTTTAAATATTTTTTTTGAATATGTGATCAAACCTTCACTCAAACCCTAATGAAATCATAATAAAACAATCCAACATGAACCTAGGAAGACAAATACCATGCACATCATGAGAGGATTAGTTCCCTACCATAGGAGCCTTGAAAAGTAGAGGGGGTGCCCAAAATTTGGTGTTAGGCCAAAAGTTTGGGTGGGTGTTATGATGAGCCTCATCATTGGGTAACTATATGGAACTTAATTCACCTCCTAGCTTAGTCAAATCAACTCTTCTCACAATTTATTACATGTTTTGATTATATTTTGTTTAATGGGATGAGTCAAAGTGAGATATTATGCCTAGTGGACTAATGTGCATTGAATGCAGGTTTGTGAGAGGAAATCAGGGAATTTTGGCAAGATTAAAGGTTCAAACTCGAATGGGACTAGAAATAGAGATTGTAGGAGGTAAATCCTACTCATTTACTCCCCCCTCATTTGAATATTCCTCCATCAACCACACTAGCTCGGAGTACAAGCAGCCAAGTCATGAATATCAAAAGGCAGTCGAGCAAGTGATAGTCAAAGAGTTAGTTCATCTCGAGTTTGGGAGGAAAGGATCCCTAGATTTAAGTAATTCGTTGGAGACTTTAGTTGTATAAATAAAGAGGCCTAGAGCCTCATTAGGATTCAAATTTTTGCTGTAAAAACACTAGTTATTTTTGAGCTCTAGACTTGTGGAAGACATTGCTATGTAATTTTCTGTTTTGATAATGAGAATGAGCTTCTTCTTGATCCAGAACCGAGTTAACTCATAGGGCTGAAGCTCTTGGGATAGAGCCCAACCCTAGCAACATATATTTCTCATATTGTATCTGTATGTTTAGGTTAATTTCATAGATTCATGGTTAAATTGTCCTTAGAAGTATTTCATTGCAAGTAGTGTAGATTTGATTAGTTTGTTTATTAGTTTGCTTCCATTTGTGCTTTACCTCAACAATAGATTAGAGGCGATAAAAGGAGAATCAAAAATTTCTTATTAGGTGTCTTGGCCTCACCTCTTCCTTCAGGGATCATGATTTGAGGAAAGGACCCCCATGCAGCCCCAAAACAACAAAATTCTACTTTCTCAAAGAATTTAGAGTTTACTGTACTTGAACCAGCATTTGATCAGTTTGCAAGTGTAAGATTTAATTATAATTTCTTCCATATTTAGTATTACATTAGATCTCACAAATGATTTCATCTTATTCTGCAAATTTCCTCATGCATGAAGAAGACACCTAGATCATTAAACTCTATTTTTCTAGCTTATTGAAGTTCTTTTTGTTTACATGATTTTTTGGCAAATATCAATGTTTGATGTAGTGCAGGTGTTTGAGAAGAAAACAGAGATCTCATAGTCAGCAACCTCCTCCCAAATTCATCCATCCATGATCATTCCTCGCTTTCACTAAGACCCTCACCAATTTCATCATTTTTCAAAGAAACTTCTCCAAGCATGTTGAGAAAATCCAACCATCTCCCAACCTTGGTTTTGAGTTTTGAGTGATCGTAGGAATTTTCTCACTCCATTCCATCCACCAACCACCTTCCCTAAGCCTTCTATCACCTTTAGTGCCCATTTTTTGGTGATTAGTTGTATCCTATAGAAATACAGGGAATCCTGTAGGTTTTCCTGTAGTGGCCTATTTTGAGGTTGAATAGAGGGAAAACGTATAGAAAGCCACACAAGGTCACCTAAGGGTCTCCCAAACCTTTGAACCATCCACCAACATCCCTAAGCCACCTGCCACATTACCAAAAGATATTAGCTTTCACAGTTCTCCATAAAAATGGAAAAAGACAAAAAGAAAAAACAAATTTGTTGTAGCCATTTACATGGGTAGTGGTAGAATGTTGATGCTTTGAATTTACATGCTAAAAATAGTTGAATTTCTTACATGTTATTCTAGTGTTATTTATGAAACATAGTATCTTAGCAGTTAGGTAGGAAATGGTGTGTTTTAGCATTGGATTTCAGTCTTTTTCCTTACTGCAGTAGACCGACTTTCTCTTAGAGTAGATTTCTCTATCCCTCATCAGTAATCAAGCTTCTTTTGAATCCATAGAAGTCTAGCTTGACAAACCCTAGTGGTCTTTCGCTAGATAAACATTGACAAAAGGTAGAACCATCACTTTTACTTGTGTGAAAAATACTTTCACCTCCAAGTTTGTACGAACCCCAGGTTGATAAAGTAAAGTTGGTAGCCCTAGGAGTTGCAACATTCTTGCTGCAATATTGGTGCTCATCAATTTTTGGCGTTGTTGCCGGGGAGGTGTTTGAGTAAAATGTGTAAGCCGCTTTCTTTCTTCCATTTCTTGTTTCTGATATTCTGCTAGTAGTTTCATTTCTACAAGAGTAATTTAGTTGCCTTCTTTTCCATTCTGTATTATTTTCTTTCCTTTCCATCCTACAAGTAAGATTTCATTCAATTAGTTAGTTTTCATTCAGTTTGCAATTTCAATTCTGTAATCACTCTAAAGGTTTGAAAAAAAACTTAAAACAAAACAAAACAAAAATATGTCCATGCCTCGTAGGAATAGGGATAACTTAGGGAAATTTTTTCCAAATACCTCCACTGCTTCAAACAGCCAACCTTCCCTCTTTTTTGGTGGCTGTGAATTGGAGGAACCCTTAGGTGAGAAACTTGAAATATTTGAAGAACCTACAGGGGAAGAAGAAGAAGAAGAAGAACCCATTCCTATTGATCCAATGGCTGAAAATAGAAATGATAGAGGAAATAGAGAAAGTGTTGACCCCTTCAGGGAAACCAATGGGTATACTAAGATGAAGAATATAATCCCCTATGCCCTTCCTCATTTCCATGGCTTGACCTCAGAAGATCCAGACACTTTCCTATTTGAATTTTTTGTCATATGCCGAACCTATGACTACAGCAATGATGAGAAGAGGTTGAAACTATTCCCATCCACTCTCAAGGATGAGACTTTGTGCTAGTTCATGGGTTTACCTTGGGATAGCATCACCACTCGGGCTCAGATGTAGCAAGCCTTCAACAACAAATATCGAGACTACTATAGGTCTAAAGGCACTAAAGAGGAAATTTTTAGGATGACCTTAGGGCACAATGAATCCCTAGAAGATTATGAAGAAAGATTCTAACTTAGCTACAAAAGGGCCAGGTGCATACTTAACCTTGAGTCACTAAAGCTAGTCCTACTTATAGGAGTAAGGGAAGATCTTTGGATATCCTAAACTTTTTGGCACGAGGGGATATCTACTAGTTTCCCTATGAGGATATCAAGACTCTCTTTAGAAACCATTCTAGGGCAGCTAGGAAAAAGGGTAGGGGTAGTGAGCCTATGGTCAATCTATTCTCTTCCAATTCATCTATCAACGGTGAAATTGGAAAAATGTTGGAGGATTTTAAGAGTGATATGTTGCAAACCCTTTCCCTACATATGGACACTATGCACATTAAGAGAAAAAAAGAGGAAGCAAAGAGAGGCTTAGCAATTTTCTGCCCTGGATGCACTAGAAGGCACCCTAGGAATGAATGTCCATTGAATTCTATTGAAATCTGCTTAGTCTGTGAAGAAAACCTCTCCACAAACAAGTGCCCTTCTCTACCCAGACTAAAAGCAGTATATCAATGAGCTGAAGGGGTAATTGAACAGCTCTACTACATAAACCAAAGGAGACCTCATGGGCCTAGACCATACCAGCAGGGCATACAAGGGTCATCCCATGCATATTACAACCCCAACTGGACCACATCCATACCTTCTTCAGGGGCCCCTGCTCATCCTTCCTATTATACACCTCCCCCTTGGTTCTTTGCACCTCGTTATCATTCCCAACCAACCAGCTAGTCATTTCAATCATATGATCTGCCACCACCTCAGTGGAATGCAAGGGGTCGAGGCCCCCATATAACAGTGCGCCAACTTTATTACCTTCACCACCTACTCAAACACCAATTTTATACATTACTCCACCTAAACAACCCCAAATGCCTGCCCATCCAAATCTGAACCCGAACAACAAACAAACACAACAAGTATACAGTGGAGAGACATCTTATCATACTTATGCAGTGGAGATTTAGGAAATCAACCTGAGATCTGGGAGGGTACTCCCAGAAAACCAACCTCTACCTCCACCTATGGAGGTTGAGGAAGAAAGAGAGGAAAGCATTCCTAAAGTAAATCCACCACCCTTTCCTGAGAGATTAACCCAACCACTCCAGCCTACCCTAGAAGAGACTGAACTTCTAGGAGAATTGAAAAATCGATGTGTCAAAATTCCACTTCTCCAAGATATAAAATATGTACCTATTTTCAACAAGTTGATCAAGGAGAAGTTCTTCAAGCATCCAGGGAGGCGAAGAAGAGATTCCCCTTCCATTAATGTCATTGGACAACTGTCCGACTTAATGTTGGGGTAGGTAATCTGTCCGAATTATTTGGACCCTGGAAGCCCTGTAGTAGATGTGCACATCAATGGCACCATTTTCCCACACACTTTAATAGATATTGGGTCTGCCATTTATGTGATGACCAAGGACACCATGCTCAAGCTCAACCTCTAGGGTTCATTGAGAAAGACCAAAATGGTCCTGCAACTTCCAGACTGCTCCATAGTGGCCCTTGAGGGGATTGTGGAGGATGCGATGGTCTCCATTGACCCTTGAGAATACCCTGCAAATTTCCTAGTTCTCTAGCCTAAGGCCAAGCTTATTGGTTACCCTATCATCCTTGTGAGACCCTGGCTAGCGACTGTCGATGCTTACATTAGTTGCAGGGTTCAGAATATGACTATCAAGAATGGTCATATGTCCAAGGAGTTAGTCCTATATACTCTAACCCAACCATCTCTAGAACATGAATTACCTTTATGGCTGGAAGAGGAGGAAGAAGAAGATGAATTTTATTTCGCCCAACTCTATACCTTAGAAACAACCATGGGAGGGTGACAACCGGATGAAGATGATTTAATTGAACACATACTCCAAATTCCAACTCCCAACGCACTGTCCTTAGAGGAAGTAGTAAAGGAAACCTATAAAAACCATCAAATAGATATATGCTTAGCCTATTCCAACCCTATCCATTTCAAAACCATAGAACTTGGTCCTGGGAGAACTTTGAAGATCAATCCATCTCTTTTTGTCCACCAAGAAGAAATGTTGTGCAACATGCTCAAGGAACATCTGGATGCCTTTTCTTGGAGTTACAAAGAAATGAAGGGAGTGCACCCCTCTGTGTGTACTCACCACATTTATATCAAAGAAGGGTGTAAACTAGTTCGGAAACCCCAATGGAGGATGAATCCAACTCTCAAAGATATAGTCAAAGAAGAATTGCAAAAGCTGCTAGATGCAAGATTCATTTACCCTATCTCCGACAGTGAGTGGATCTCTCCTTTGGTATTGGTCCCAAAGAAAAATGGTAAGTGGAGGATTTGTGTCGATTATAGAGAGTTAAACAAAGTCACAGAGAAGGACCATTTCCCTCTACCCTTCATCGACCAAGTGCTAGATGGCCTGCCAGGGAATTTTTTTCTCTTTCCTAGATGGATTCAATGGGTACAATCAAATCTAGATCAGCCCAGAAGACTAGGATAAAACCACCTTCACTTGTCCCTGGGGTACTTTTGCCTATAGGGTCCTTCCTTGTGGCATATGCAATGCTCCTGCCACTTTCCATAGAGAAGTCATGAGTATCCTTGCTGAGTTAGTCCATAATGCAGTAGAGATTTATATGGATGATTTTACACCTTATGGATGTGATTTCAAGGAGGCTTTGTCGAACTTAGGTAAGGTGTTGAACAAATGCATTCAAATGAACCTATCCCTTAGTCCTGAGAAATGTGAGTTCTTGATGACTGCAAGGATTGTGCTAGGTCATTCAATATCCTATCAAGGATTGCAGGTGGACCCAAACAAAATAGCTATCATCCAAAGGGTCCCACCTCCGCAAAAGCAGAGAGATGTCAAAAGTTTCGTAGGGCTAGATGGATATTATCAAAGGTTTATAAAAGAATTCATCAAGTTAGCTTCTCCTTTATTTGGGTTGTTGGCCAAGGACTTTGAGTTTGTATGGTCAAAAAGCTGTCAAGAGGACCTAGACACCCTGAAGGAAAAGTTAACCATTGCACCAATTCTCCAAGGCCCAAATTGGGCCCTTCCTTTTCATATACATGCTGATGCCTCACACAAAGCCATAGGAGCAGCTCTAGGCCAGATAAATGAAAAATTGCCTTATGTTATTTACTTTATCAGTAAGAATTTGCCAAAGGCTGAAATGAACTACATAGTGACCGAAAAGGAGCTCCTCATTGTTGTGAATTCATTGAACAAATTTAGGCATTACATTACACGCTATCAAACATTTGTACATACTGACCATGCTGCAATCAAATATTTAATGAATAAACCTAATGTGAATGCCCAGATTATTAAATGGTTACTTTTATTACAACAGTTTGATCTAACTATTGTTGATAAGCACGGTAAGGAAAATGTTGTTGTAGATTTTTTGTCCAAATTAAATTTTCCTACATGTGAAGAAGGAATGGTTAATGATCAGTTACCATATGAACACTTATTATCCATTTCAGTTCTCTCTCCATGGTTTGTTGACATAGAAAACTATTTGGTATCTGCATAATTCCCACCGAACTTGTCTTCCAAAGAGAAAAGAAAGATTGTGAGGAAGAGTGCCCAATTCACTTGGATTGGGGGAAACCTCTTCAAACTAGGCTATTCTGAGAAGATGTGCCAGTGAGGAGGAAGTCTTTGAAATCCTTATGACCTGTCATGATGGGCCTTGTGGATGTCACTTTGCAGCAAAGAGGATAACATTCAAGGTGTTACAAGCTAGTTTTTATTGGCCCACTCTTCATCAGGATGTGAAAATATATACTAGTGAGTGTGATCGGTGCCAAAGGATGTGAAAGCCTACTCTAAGAGATGAAATTCCTCTGCAACCTCAAGTGACTTTCGAGCCATTTGACAAGTGGGGCATGGATTTCATTGGGCCTATTGACCCTCCTTCCAAGAAAAAGCAGTATATCATTGTGTGCACTAACTATCTGACTAAGTGGGGTGAAACCAAGGAAATCAAGGCAACAACAAAGGAGAAGGTGGCTAAGTTCTTAATGGATAATGTATTCTACAAGTTTGGGTTCCCTAGAGAGCTGGTCACCAATCAAGGCAACGATTTTACCTCCAACGTGATTGAAGACTTGTTAAGCTAGCACAAGATTAAGTATAGAACCTCCACTCCCTATCACCCACAAGATAATGGGCAAGTGGAGGTGACCAATAGAGTGCTGGAGGGCATTCTAAACAAAGTAGTTAGAAGCAACAGAAAAGATTGGGAAGATAGACTAGTTGAGGCCACTTGGGCCTATAATACCACTTGGAAGACCACCACTAGATTCACACCCTATGAGTTGGTCTATGGGAAGAAGGCCTCGTTGTCCATTGAATTTGAGTATAGTACATTGAGGATGGCAGTCCAACTAGATCTAGAACTCAGCAATGCACAAAAAGAGAGATTTCTCCAATTGAATGGTTTAGATGAGTTCAGAATGCAGGCCATCCTACACACAAAGGTAACTCAAATTCAGAGGAATATATGGCATGATAAGAACATCAGGGATAAGCAATTTCAAGAAGGTGATTGGGCTTTGTTATATGATTCTAGATATAAATACTTTAAGGGAAAATTAAGGACTAGATGGTTAGGACCTTATGTTATAGGGAGATGTCATGATAATGGTTTAGTGCAGATCAAAACCATAGATGCAGAGGCCATTCCTTTACTTGTTAATGGGCACAGATTGAAAGTTTACAAAAGGCCATTGACAAAGAAAGAGTTCATAGATGGTGTCAAAAAAATAGTGATGGTGGTGGAGCATGTCCCAGCTCCTGGCTCATGAAGTCACTGAGAAAAGAAAAAATAAAATAAGGAGACTCAGGTGAAAACCTTCATGAGGTGCCTGAGTCCCACTATTGGGTTGAAAACCTCTTGAGGCAGCCCAAAGGTGTCAAAACAAAAAAATATGAGAAATAAAAATATCGTTGGGTGAAAACCTCTCTTGAGGTTGCCAAGGAAAGCAACTAGAATGAAAACTTCTTGGAGACAGACTGGTTGTTTTCAAAAAAAAAAAACAGAGAGAGAAAAGAAAAATATGAAAATATTGTTTGCAGGTCAGCAGGAGGACGATCAGAGTAGCAATGGAGAATCAAAATGGACCTATTCAGCTCATATTTTTATTTCTCCATTCATTATCCTTCAACATTCTACCATTCCTTTCATATTTTCACTCATTTGACTCAGTTTTCAAGGGTTCTATGTTTTCTACAGGATTCCCTGTAAACCTAGAGGATCCCCTGAAAACCTACAGGATGATTGTGTAGGAATTATAGTGGCTTGGGAATCCTAAAGGAACCAACCTTAGGGCAAGGAAATGACCTGCCCATGTCAAAAAAAAAATCCTACATCACCATCTCATTACCATACCACTCTCCACCTTGATCACCCCTGCATTCATCATTAAAGAAATCAATTTTCATTTTTTGTTTTACAGTTTTCAAGAAAAAAAATTAAGGAAAAAGAAGAGCCAGAGAGCAAGGGGAACAACACTTGAAGGTTATTTTTCATTATTCACACACCCCTAGACCTCCTCTCTGTCCATGTTCATCATCATCAGGCCCCAAAAGTAGAATATGATTAAATTTTTTGAGGGAGAAGCAGCTACAGGACATTTCGTAGGAAATCCTGTAGCAACCTATCCCACAAAATAGAAATCATAGGTTGCATAAAGTTTCAAGCATGGAGATCCAAGGGTAGAAGAAGCTCCTCCAGAAAAATAGCAACATCATCACCCTCAACACCAGGTACTTGCACAACAAGAAAATCATTAAAGGACAATATATAAAATATACAACAAACACCTCATTTCTTCAACAAACTACAACAAGGTATTTTTCCCATAGGTAAGTATCTCACTTCGTTCTCTCATTTGAATAATGTAATCAAAATATGTAAATATTGTGAAAGAGTTGGTTTATAAGCGAAAGGTGGCCAGTTAACTTGGCCACCTCCGTTCAGTGAACGAGGACAAAGCAGTTAGTCCTCACACATGTGGTAGCACTCAAGTCAAAGAAACAAATGATGAGGTTGAAAGTAGTTAAGACTATGGATTCCTAAAGTGCGATTTGATTATGAGGTTAGGGGAATGATGATGTGGTGGTGGGGACAATTGGTCCAAAAATAGAAATCCGTACCTTGGCTGGCAGCACACCACCTCACTCAACTCGACCATAAGAGGAAATAAATGTTGGTCCCCATGCATACATGCATTCATCTTCTCAAGTCTCACTCTTTCAAAGTTGCTCTCGGCCCTCAAGCAACCTACATGAGAGGGAAACTTAATTTTTCCTACATAGGACCTCCTACAGGTCCCTATAGGAAATCCTACACGATCCCACAAGAAACCTATAGGATACATTCAAGCAGTCTATAAGATTGGTAGTGAGCTATTTCAGAGGAGGAAACACACAGGTTGGATACATCAAGCATTGTAAGGAGGTAGGCTCTACATTTCATCCCATTTTTCCAAGTGAAAGGAACAAAGAAATCTTCTAGTTTGATTGAAATTGATAGTTGTATAAGGGAATTGTATCCACAGGAACTTCAGTCCCATTTCCTCCTTCATTAAAATTTTGTATTATACATCTCTGCTCCTCCATTCACCAAACAAAATGACAGGGGAGTTTAATAGAAGGGAGCCCATCAACATTGTGAGGATTCACCAATAGCCTCCTGTGCAAGAAATATTCACAAGGCATAATTGGATAGGGTACTTTGAGAAATTGAAGGGGTATGATGATGAAGTAGCCAAAGATTTTTCTCTCTCCCTCATTCCACTGACCAAGACCCATGCCATAGTTGTGGTGAGAGGTCTCTCCATAGAGCTCACCCCTGAACTCATAAGCATAATTACCACACTTCCCTTAGGAGTGCCTTGGAGAAAGGAAGACAAGGGAAATAACCAAACTGCAAAGAAGAAATTCTTTCTAGAGGGAGAGGAGGCCATGGAAGACAAGAATGGAGTGAGAAGAGCAAGCCTACCATACCCCTGGAATGAAATAAGCTACAACCTTATAAAATACATATCATGTGAAGGTAGGTATAGTGTGGTATATGGATACCACTTTAGGCTTCTTGAAGAATTGAGGTTTGGAGCAGCTACACCTCCTCACCACAGACTCAACATACCCTACGTCCTTCTTCAATTCCTAATAGATATGAGCATACAAGTGAAGGAAAGAAACTACCAGCAGTTGGCCCATCATGGGTTAATTAGACTCATAATAGAAGATTCCCTCCACAACCTTACAAATCCTATCACATGGGAAAATTTCAGAGACATACAGACAAAGGAGGATATAAAATCCCTCACATATGACAAAAGCCCTAATGCCAGTGAAAGGGATGAAGAGGAAACTAAAATAACAGAGGATATAGAGAGGGATGAAGAGGAAATAGACAAGGGAGAAGAGTAGGAGAAAGAGAAGGAAAGTGGTGAAGAAACATAGGAATATGCCAAGGAGGAAATTGATGAACAAGGTGAAGAAGAAGAGAAAGAAAAAGATGAAAAGGGGAATGGAAAAGAGGAGGCAAAAGACAAGGAGGAGTCACCCAAGGTGTCTCCAAAGTCCACTGAGAGAGAGGTAGCAGCTACCCTCACTTCCCTTAGCAACCCTATCAAACAAAAATGAAAAATATAGAGACAAACCCAATTATACTTTAGAACAAGAAAGAGTACAAGGATAAGGCAGGGAAAACCTCAAACTCCCACCAAGGTTCCCATTATTATTGAAGACTCACCTAAACAGTAGGAAAAGATGGCTCCTTTTATTAAAACTCAAGGAGAAGGATCCTCAACACAAACCTCCCCTAAGTCTCCTATCCCTTATGAGAGAAGGCCTATGACTAGATCTGCCTTATCCAAGGGAAAAGACATCTTACAGGATACACAACAAGACCTATAGGAAGCAGAGGAAATCCTACAGGAAACTCTCCTAAACCTACAGGAAACTCAAAAATTGGATAAGGAAGGGAGTATGCCGCAAGAACCAAAGAAGGAGGACCCAAAGCTAAGGGAACTTAGTCCTCAACCTAACTTTGACTCCTACTACAAATTTATTGAAGGGGGCAAGGTCATTCCACAAAAAATTTCCATCCCATTATTCTTTCAACTTGAGAAAGAAAGAGCCAGAACACATAGATGGATGGAGATTTTCAAGTCCAAGGGAGTGGAGGACATAGGTCACATGGAGGAAAATATCAAAGAGATGGGTAGAGAACTAAGAAGCCTGAGGGGTAGAGAGGCCATAATAAAAACTCAGTTAGAGGAAGAAAATGCATGGTTGAAAGGGCAATTGCAAGAAAAAGAGAATCAATTGGCAACCATGGCCAGTCTATCTTTAGAGGCAATCCACTGCAGGATGCCAGCTATGTCCTATGCATTATACCTAAGGGAATAGTGGATGCAGTTTGAAATTAAGACCCTAGCATAGAGAGGCACTATGTGTTGGGCGCGGGATCCCCCAAGGAAATTTTTGGGGCTTAAAGCAGCTTTTGGTTAAAGTTGTAAATCTGATGTAAATACTCCACATTTTATGGGTGCAGAGCACAAAGTTGTAAATGAGTCATAGTTTTGTCCACCCTTAATTTTGTAATGTAATGTCGGCTTTAGAGATATACCCATGGTCCATGGACTATTAGATTGTATAAATAGAGTGAGGCTCTAAGTTGTAAAACATTCATGGAAGTAATGATGATGGGATAGAAGGATAGTGAAAGATCTAAGCGTAAAGTTGTGTCTTTGGGTCATAGAGTAGGAGAAGGCTCTGTAGCTGAGTGCGTAGAGGCCTAGTAGTCCACAACTAAGTGCGTGGACCCCTGCAGCTGAGTGTGCAGGGTGAGTCGAGTTTGTAACCATTGAAGCATCAATAAAGAGAAGTTTCGCATCAATTTTGTGCGTCTATTTCCTGTTTTTAGGCATTGAGTATATGGGGTATGAATTGAATTTTTACTGCTATATGGTGTGTGAACATATATTAATGTGTTAATTAAGTGAACGTAAGATAATGTATCTGTTTATGTGAAGTTAACTAACATTTGTAAGAAGATAAGTAAGATACGTGGTATAACTTGGGGAAATAGCGCAAATCGCTACCCTAGCAACGTGAAATAACCTCAGTCCCTGGTTAGGGAAACACGAAGGTGATTATAACAGATTGCAAAGGTCTCACAGGTCAGGACAGTGCACGAATTGACCTGCACAAAGCTAGGCACAATTGGACTAAATCAAAACCTCAGACATCTCAAGAGTGTAGAAACTTGGTTCCAACATCCCCCCATACTGCTTCAGGTCAGACTTCAGTCCCCGCTTTGTGGGTTGTTGCCGAGAGGGCCAGTAGTGTAGGGATTTGTTTGGCTAATTAACTCCAGACCTGCTTCAGGTTCCAACAAGCCAACAAATGGTTCCATTGTCAGGACCATAATCTGCATAGAGATGTTTAATGTCGTATCATTAGAATCCAACTAAGAAGGAAATTGAAGGTTGGTTGGACAAGAGAATTCATGAGTTCACGACGTAGGAGAACAAGAATTTGCAACTGAAAAAAGAAGAGTGGTTAGACTCCTACCTATACATAGAATTCCATGAAATATTCTTCGCATCTTTTGCTACTGAGTTGTACGAGTGGACCGCGAAGCTAGTAGATAGCCAAGGAAGGTGGAAGCTCAATGGTCCTATTGTGTGGACCCTAGAGTTGGTGTTTAGATTGGAACTATCGGATGATAAGATTGTGTGCACTATTGATCATTGGGTCGATTGGGTTATAGGAGGATTCATTATTGAGTTCGTGGTAGACACTTTAGTCAGCTATAGCGAGGCAGAGCAACACTTTCTCAAAGGACCATGAGGTAAGTACGTAAAGTCTCTAAATACTTGGATTAAAATGTTATTGTGTGAAAAGAGTGTTATGCAATTGCCTTGATGTTCAGAGCTATGAAAAGTGGAAAAAACTACAGGAACGAAGGAAGTAAGGGACGAGAGAATAGCCCTTTGATTTCACCTCCGCAAGGGCATGAGGAAGAGCTCGTGAAGGTCTCTCCGCGAAGTGCGATCCATTTGATAAGGAAAAGAATTCCACACATACCACCCCCACTCACACCACCACCAGCTTCACCGCCATCGCCTTCATCTTCACCCTTACCACCTCTGCCACCACTGCCTTTCAATATGGCGAGCACAAGAAAGTTTCATGTGTTCAAGGGATTATAAAATGAAGATCCAGACTAATTTTTGTTTGTGGTAAGAGCCGTATGGGAAGCGCAGGGGGTTACAGATGAAAATATAAAGAAAGAGACAATAGTTAGCAGCCTGCAGGATCACGCACTGACCTAGTATATTAAGCACTCAAAGGACAATCCGAATGCGGTAATCACAGATATCCAAATTGCGCTAAATAAGGAATTTAGTAGGCCGAAGTCAGAAGCGCAGTTGATTATTGGGTTCAAAGGGATCACAATGCTACCAAGTGAGACTCCTTAGGATTTGGATCAAAGGATGAAGTGTACGATTTGTGAAGCTAATATGAATTTGACAGATGGACAACACCATGAATGGTTTGTAGCGTCACTAACGCCACATTTGAGGAGCGCGCTATTGCAACAGAAGTTAACGACTTAGGTAGAGGCCTTAGAGATTGTGATGATGCTTCATGAGAACCCAATGTAGGATCCTAACTTGGGAGTTCAGAAGATCCACGTGCAATTGAAAAACTTATTCCTTGAGATGTAGAGTTTGAAATAGGACAAGACAACTCAGCCAGAACTACGCGAAGAGGTGTAGTGTGTAAAATGCAAGGGTCAGGGTCATGATAAGGATCATTGCCCAGTGTTCACAAAATACCTCACAGGAGGAGGACCAATGTCATTAAGGTCGGAAGCGCAAGCAAGACCTAGCACGACACCTGCTTTGTGGTGTGCACTTTATCAAATAGGTGGAAATCATGCTATGGGCAACTGCCATTTTTTACAGAAGTACATGTAGAATTCACAACAGTTGTTCTATAATTTTTTTAGGTCGGTGGGACACGATGAGTGCACTTGTAGAAGCTATGAGCTGATGATGGATAGAACTCCCACCTACAGAGTTCAGGGTGAAACACGACCCCTAAACTAGAACGTAGGGGTGGCGCGAATAGGATTTTAGGGGTGCAGACGAAGCCGAGGTGGAGGAGGACCTCGAAGAGGTCGTAGACAATTGATATGATACAATTGCAGAGGGCTGGGACATTATGCCTGTGATTGTATGAACCCCAATGCATCCATCATATCTGTATTATACCTTGTTTGATCATGAGATGGAAGATTTCCCTACGCTGATAGCTAGGATAAGCGACAAGGGAGCTACCACCTCCCCCAACTCAGAACCTGCAGATGATGAGGTCTGAGCCACGTGAGAAATATCCAAATGTAAACATTGTGCTCCAAAGTGGAATTGCGATGGGAGATGACAAAGGCAAACAACCCGAAGATAGTACTTGGGTTCGCAAAGCTCTAGTGAAAGAAGTAGAGTTTGATTTGGAGTGCACTCGGGAAACCTTTATGGAAGCTAAGAGGAGCTTCACTGATGCCTCCACTTCAGGAAGCAAAGATAGACCGGAACCAGAGATGGACCCATCTATGCTCACGTTGTTCCTGGAAACATGTATGAAGTTACTGCACGATAGTAAGGTTGTAAAGGGACTACAGGAACTCATTAACAAATGCACTGGGTATGCGCTAGGAGAACCGCATGTAGTTCGGAAGATTGGAAAGCATAAGATTAGGATGGGGAGAGAAATGAGATTAATTGTGCAAATTAGAGAATATGAAATGGACCAAGTAATTTTAGATTTAGGATCAGACGCGATTGTTCTGTCGAAGCAAACATGGGAGTGAATGGGGATACCTAAGCTGCAGTTGTCTCCTATTCAGCTGCAAATGGCGAACCAGCAGAAGGTAATACCCATGGGGTGATTGCAGGGAATCACAGTGGATACTAAGGGAGCGAGCATGGTAGCAAACTTTGAAGTGATAGAGATTGTTGATGACATCAATCCCTTCCTCGTGCTATTAGGAATTGATTGAGCCACTAATATGAATGGGTTGATTAATCTGAAGAAGCGCAAGGTGATTTTTGAGAAGAAATCTCTACGCGTAGTTATACCCCTGGACCTGGCTGAAGGATCACGCTATACGGAGACGGTGCGTGACTACGAAAGTAATGATGATCTAGACTACATCTACAAGATAACCGCATGAGAGCAAGACTAGGTAAATCCCACCGTGGATGGACAAATTTCATGGGAGCGCAAGAGCTCCTGTACTTCGGATTCTGATGAGGAGACAGAGCAATGGCAGAACTAGTTACATGAGGTAACCACGCTTAACTGCAATATTATGACAAGATCATTGCGTTGCATATTGATAGAAATGAGACATTTTCCTACTTATGATGGTTAAGTGAGGTATATGCCTTCTTGGACAAATTTGAAAGGGAGGTGCTAGAAAAGCAGCACTTCCAGGCCTTGAATTGGGTACTGCGCGCTACACCCGCGAGGTGGTGGGGTACACACAAAGGGAGCTTTGATGACTAGCGCTAATGTAGGGTGATGATGCTCACATGGTTTGGGAAGCCTAGAATGCGATTGATAGAAAAATACAATGGGTAGGAGGATCCGCGCACACATCTGGCTAAGTGGATGCAGGCCTATGGGGAAAAGCCACAACCTGAGTGGGTGCACCTCTTCTTTCACACCCTAGATGTTATACCAATGAACTGGTATATAGAAACAAAACTCCACCACGAGATGAGTGAATGGGATGTTCTGCGCGAAGGGTTCACGATGACCTTCAATTTTGAGGATGGGTGGGATAGTATTGATGAAGCATTACAAGAAGTAAAAGCGACCATCTTTAGGATGGCACAGGAACCAGTAGAGTCGATTTAGTGTGAATGGGCTGCTCAATTAAGTTGCACGCTGGAGTGTTATAATGTAACTGCAGAGGAAGAGGATGAAGATCCGCAGAAAATTAATATTCCAGAGACAAAAGGTCAGTGCAAGGTCAAATGAGAATCTTGACATAACCACGCTAGTGAATACTAAGTAGGTGAATATTCGCACAGAGGTGAAACCTAAATTCGAGAAAGATTGGGGACTACTGAGACAACATGATGGTGGACAAGGTCATTGAATTACTCTACAAATATCAGGACTTATTCCCGACCAAGTTTGCGGATGTAAAGGGAATAATCAGAGATTTAGGGGTAATGAAGATCACTTTGAAACCTGACACGAAGACAGTTAAGTAGATGTCATATCACTTAAATCCAAAATACAAGGAAAAGGTCTGCATAGAATTATACAAGATGCTCAGGGCAGGCATCATTGAGCATGTGGAGGAATCCGATTGGGTAAGCTCGATGGTGGTACAAGAGAAGAAGCAGAAGGACGAAATAAGAATATGTGTGGATCTTAGAAATTTGAATGACGTGTGTGTACATGATCCATTCCCAACTCCGTTCACAGATGAGGTGTTGGACAATGTAGGAGGTCAGGAGGTATATTCTTTCACTGATGGGTTCTCAAGGTACCACCGGATCAGAATCACACCAGAGGATAGGAGTAAGACAACCTTCACAACGGAGTGGGGTTGCTTTCAATACATTGTCATGCCATTTGTATTGAAGAACGCACTGACTATATTCTCGTGTGTGGTTTTTGCAGCATTCAGGGAATATATTCATAAGTTCATGGAGGTTATTTTGATGATTGAACTATATTTGGTCTGGATAAGCACCATGTAGCGAACCTACACTTGATGCTAGATACATGCCGAAGATACCAAATCAGGCTCAACCTCAAGAAGTGTATGTTCCTCATTCATTTTGGGAACTTGTTGGGGCACGTGGTTTGTAAACAAGGGCTGATGGTAGACCCCGCAAAAATTGCAATGATTCTGAATTTGGAAGCACCGTGTAATGTGAAACAGCTGCCCGCTACCTTGGGACATACGGGGTACTAAAAAAATTTGATCAAGAGTTACACCTAGAACACCGCACCAATGGAAAAACTATTGAAGAAGGATGTCACGTTCTGCTGGGATGATGACTCTAAGAAAAGCCTAGATATATTGAAGGAGATGATGGTTACTGCACCGATTCTTGTCTTCCCAAATTGCAAGAAAGAATTTCATGTTCATGTTGATGCATCGTGTATAGCGCTGGGGGCAGTACTCACACAAGATGGCGGAGAAGGCTTGGATCACCCTATCAAATTCACGAGTCGCAGATTATCTAAAGCAGAAAAGAATTATTCCACCATTGAACACAAGGGACTAGCTATGGTGTATGCACTCCAGAAATATTGGCACTACTTGCTAGGGGGACACTTCAAAATGTATACAGATCATTCTGCGCTGAAATAATTGGTCAATAAGCCTGTGTTGGGGGGACACATATGCAGGTGGCTTTTATTGTTCCAAGAATATGATTTTTAAGTTGTTGTGAAGCTTGGATGACTGAACATAGGACCTGATCACGTGTCGCACATTGAGATAGGGGAGGAACCTACTAGCTTGGAGGAAGGACTACGTGACGCGTAGATTTTCGTTGTGCGTGTAGCGAATGGACATTTTGAAGATATAATTTACTTTCTAACAACTTGAACTACGCCAGAAGGTTACTATGTCTAGCAGAAGAAGGAACTAGTGGTGCATGCAGTAGATTTTTGTGTCATTACGAAGCATCTGTACAAGATGGGGAATGATGAGACACTGCGAACATATGTACCAGAATTTGAATGAAGTATCATCCTCGCAGATGCTCATGGGGACCCTGCGGGAGGTCAATATGTAGGGAGAGAAATCGCACATAAGATTCTCTGCACATGGTTATGATGATCGACCCTTCATCAAGATTCAAAAGCACATTGCAAGGCATATGATGTATGTCAAAGAATGGATAAGCAATCGCAGAGGGACGAGATGCCTTTGTATCCGCAGATGACGTTGCAGCCCTTTGAAAAGTGGGTGATCGACTTTGTAGGACCTATCAAACCACAAGGAAAGATAGGTGTGTGATATATTATTACTACAACATAATACCTGATGCGTTGGGCAAAAGCGCAACGAGTAAAATATTTCACGACTATAACAGTCGCGAAGTTTCTGTTTGATCACGTACTGATGCGATTCAATTGTCCACAAATCTTGATGAGCGATCGTGGTACACATTTCCTAAATGAAACGATCAGTGCGCTAACGTAAGAGTTTTAGGTGTATCATCAGAAAAGTACACCATATCACCCACAGGCTAATGGGACTATAGAGGCATTTAAAAAAGTATTGGAGACCACGCTGATGAAAGTATGCAATGTGCAACGAAGTGATTGGGACCTACGTGTACCCACAATATTATGGGCTTATAGGACAACATGCAAGAAACTGATGGGACAGATGCATTTTAGGCTGGTCTGGAGTGGAAGTCATAATGCCGATGGAGTATATCATGCCTAGTCTGTGCATAGCAGCGCTCATAGGTATGATGGACCACCAAGCCTTGGAGGAGAGGCTCGCGTAGTTAGAGGAGCTTGAAGAAGAACTATTTTTGGATGGATTTCATCAGCAGGTACAAAAGTAGCGCGAAAAGGCTTGGCACAATTGACATATCAAGTTGCGCACCTTTAAGGTGAATGATTTGGTATTTTTATGCAATAGTAAGTTTGATAAATTACCTAGTATGCGCCAAATGCATTGGATGGGACCGTATGTTATTAAGGAGATCACAGATGGTGGCACGGTGAAGTTGGTGAAGTTAAATGGTGAACTCTTCCCAGGAAAAGTAAATGGTAGTCAGTTGAAGCCATACACAGGTGGCCCGGCCATCTGACTAGCCACAGGAAGCACAGTCTTAGCACTCTAGGCAGCTGAAAGGAGGCGCAGGACTATAAACTAATATGCCCAAAATCTGCGCAATGTCAGGACTATGCGCAGTAGCGAGGTATCACAGGGTCCACGATAGTGCAAGAGTAGTTGCGCTGCTACACAAGTTGGCTGGAAAGTGACCATTAAAATCACTATTCATGATGTGATGCTTGGTTTGAGACCAAATGGAGTGGGCGACAGGCATTTAAGGAGAACTTTATGGGCTAGATTTGGGAAAATCTACTGCCAAGGGAGCATTAATGGACTAGATTTTGGGGGAATAGTCGAATTTTAATTCAAAAGGTGCTATAAATTGCAAAGGGCTGCCCAGCAAATAGCACTTGACCATTTGAGGATTAAGCTATTACGTTCCCAGAGATTTATGAACCAAGATCTGTTTGATCTTTTGAAGTCAAAGGCATTGTTTGAGCACTTGCCTGAGCCATTGAGAGATTTGTGGAACCTCAATATGGAAACTTCTGAAGAAGCCATGGATATCAGAGAGATGACTGTTGAAGAGGCCGCACAGGCCATGATGACAGGAGAAGCCCAAGCAATTTTCAGGATAGTCACAGAAATCCCTAAATTGTCGGGCACACCGAAACCTAAGAAAGACAAGCAACCTATGGTATGGTGTGCATGTCCCCTAGAAACTCTTTGAGAACTAAAATTACCATGGAAGAAAAGGGGAAGGTGATCAATTTAGAAGCCAATGAGGAGGAGGAAGACCTTGAGGAAATCTTGGTAGAAGAGGAGGAGGAGGAAGAAACCTAGGGTGTAGACCCTCTGACCAAGTTTCCTGTGTATGTTCCTCCGTAGAAGGGGAAAGCATAGGTGCCCAAGGACCTAGATGAGAGCAAGAGCTCTCTACAAACTCTATTGCTCCCTGATGACATCATTTTTGACAGAGCACACTTGGGACATGTGCTGGTTCTAAAATTTGAAGACTGGGATCTCGCGGACCACGATAAATTCCCACATTTGGCAACTGCGCAATTAATGCGGTTGAAGAAAAAATTAGCGGCGGGAGTCATTGAGTTGGAGCTGCACAAGTGGTTGCGAGGAGTAGAGAAAGAAGGGTTGTTAAACCTGCTCTTAGTGTCGCATTACCATCACCCCCTAGTAACTATTTTTGTCATCAGGCAGCTACTCTGCCTAGTGCATGATGGGTGTTTGTGGCTGGAGGAGCCCATCCCCATCACGCACCATCTAATTCATAGAATTACATGGATCCCTTACAAAGGCTAGGATCCAGAAAAAATATCTGAGGGTAAAAGTGATGATTTGGCCATCACGGAGGCCATGAAGAAAAAATTCAAGCTGGAGAAGAAAAAGAAAGGGTACGTGATCTCCAGTATCAACAATGCAATGGTCAAAGTCGTGACGTTGACACTGGCTGGGAAGGTTATGTAGAAGTTTCGCACGGATGAGGTATCCACGCCGGTGGCTACACTTGCCACGCAGTACGCATAGGGGGTCTAGTTTAATTGGGCAGATTACTTGTGCAGGGAGTTCCTAGAAAATTGCTGCGAGGCACAGGAATAGGGGAAGACTTTCCACTATGCATGGCTTCTGCTATCCATAGTGCTGGTGGCTTGGGAATTGCCCGAGAATAGCCAGTTCCCCACAATTACGCAGGATCTTTAGGAGGCACTGAAGTACGCTTCGTTGTGGGAAACTAAAGATGCGCAAAGGATCAGAGACAACAACATATTATGGGTGTTCATGGAGATGAACATCAGAATGGGGATTAACCACAAGCTGCGATTATTACCCACTGTCTATAACAATCTGCAGAGCTTCACGGAGTTCAAAGTAGATTTTCATCATGTATATATCAGGGCGCGCAAGGACCCTAGGAAGAAATGGAACAAGCTCCCTTACCTGGCCATCAACAATGTCATATTCGTCGTGCTTGAGTCGTGGCCGCCGAAGTGGCGTGCTCCAGCCAGCTCCGTGGTGGAAGCAAATAAGTCTGCTACACTGAAGAAGAAGGAGGAGGAAAAACTGTGGATGGCACAGTTGGCAGAGAAGAGAAGGAATAAAGCAGCAACAACAAAGGCCCAAGCGGCGTTGGATGTTGTGAAGGCAACAAAAGAACAACAAAAGGCAGCAGGGAAGGAGTGCGAGGGCTAGAATTCACCTTCGCCTGAATAGGAGATAGAAACAGAGGAAGGTGGCGCAAACCCACGTGTTAACACCTAGGTTGTTCCCTTTGACTCCAAGGGAATACGGCCGGGGTAACCACTAACCAATCTTTGGATTACAGCTTCTAGCCCAACTGTAATCAGAAAGGGCTCTCTCTTTAAGGTTTGTCTCTATTCTGTGGAGATTTTAGGCTAGTTATGAAGTGAGGGTTTTGGTTTATGTTTGGTTGAAGGATGTCTTTTTGTACCTAAAGTGGAAATCTGCAGATAATGTTAGCTCATTGGGCAATGGAGTCTGTGGCTACTGGTTTTTTGAAATCTTGAGTTGAGCAGCTGAAATTACGGGGCCTTTTGAATACTTCATAAAACAAAATTGAAATTATGATGGTGAAATGTAAATAACCAGTGAAAAGCAATTAAGAATTTTCCACTAAGCTGGGGTGTGGGGAAGAGATATATTCCTCAGGAGCAAACTTGAATTCCTAAAACAATAATCACTGTGAAAGATATAGTGTGAAAGGGCAGCAATTAATAATTACACCTTTGTTACTATAACTGAAGAAAACATTTATAATAGCTTAGATTGAGTTCAGGGTAATCTGTGATTAAATCCTGGAACTATTCTTTTTCCTTGCCATTAACTGTAGAGCACAAAAACATGAAAGAGATATGAAAAGATAACCAAACACATAATGAAGAGGTTTAGAGAAAACTTATTGTGCCATGAAGTACGTAGGAATCCTGTAACATTCAGTTAAACACCACAATGCATCAAACAACATAGAGCTTTGGAAATTCCATCGACTTTTGTATTACTTCGCTGAGAATTTACAGTAAATAACTCTAGAAGAGACATCAACAATAACCACCACCCCCTGCAAACTCATGCGAGGGGGAATATATAGAAATGTTTCATACAAAATATCTCAGGCATTGAGTCATCTGAGAAATAAATATCTTCACCAACTCGTACAGGAAATAGCAGATAAGAAGTTATTG
>APFE031356646.1:11355-31502 GCA_000404065.3 Pinus taeda | reverse complement strand
CAAAATTTAGTAAACATGAAGCTATGTACACACCTTGTCTTCTCTTGGAAATATGGGATCTTTGTATCAGCAAAGTAGAGCATATTTGGCATTTGAATTTGCCAATCATGAAATATGAAACCTATTGGTATAGGTATCCAACACCACGGACAGCGTCCACACAACTAAAGTTGCAGTGCCCGAGAGAGTAGGTGGGGCTGCGGAAGAAGTCGAAAGCCTCTGAGACTTCTTTTGACCCGATCACCCTCACTGAGGAGGATCTCCATTACATAGGGGAGACGGTGTGAACGTCACCGCGAAGGCCCTCTAGTAGTTCGCTAAGGAAAAATAGATGGTATTGGGGGCGCTTCGGGCATAGATATAGGAGTTGTAGGTGCACACTCCTCAGGCTAGTACTCTATCAACCAGCCTCGCAGTAGGCACAGTCACGGCTGAGAAAATGTTGCACGCCCATATGACCAACACTATAGTGCTGCTAGAGGGAGAACTGGTTACAAAAAATGAGGCCGATAGGCCTATGGTAAGTGTGCTGAAAGGAGTTGGGATAAACATGGCTGCACTCCCTTGGGAGACGCTCTATGTTCTGCAGGATAGAGTGGCTGCAGAACTATGGGCAAGGGAGGGTTGCGCGTCCTAGGTGATGAAAGAGCAATGAATTAATATTGAAAAATTGAGCCTGCAGTGCAACGAGGTTGTGACAAGAATAGTCAGCTAGTGCAGGTGGTCAAGGAAGCCAGCTGGATGGTCCATGAGTTGGCCATCCCAGCAGAGGAACTAGCGAAGACGCACATCTAGAGACTAGAAGCAGGGGTGCGCGAGGTGAAAGAAGAGATGGCTAAGGTTTAGTTGGAATTGAACCTTTATATAACTAAGCTACAATTGAAGGCGCAACCTTCAACTCCACCAGAGGTGAGGGAACAGTGTGCCAGTGCCATTACAACAAGAATAACAGAGATCAACAGTGTAGTGATGGACTGCACCAAATTGTTTGAAGAGTCATTTGAGGTCCTCACCACTCTATAGGAGGACCTGAACATACAACACTTAGAAATAGAGGCGCGTGATCTGCAACAAAAGTACAATGATATAAAAGGGACTGTGTAGATGGTGGCCCTTACATAAAGGCTTGCGCAGATGCAGCAGGCGAAAGCACTCAAGGAGTAGGTGGATGCTGCTCGACACAAGGAAGTTGTCTTGAAGGCGGGCATGCAACCATGGATTGATGAGGCATTCGTCACTACAGCCTTGATTGAAACCAAGCTCGTGCAGATGTAGGGAATGCAGGAATAGATTTAGGGCAGCAGTTCAACTACCGCGGTCTCTGAATAGTGAGCCCAGGAAGTGCACCAGGCAGCCGCTCAGTAAGTTGCTGATCTTGCAGCAGTCCAGGCATAGCTAGGAAGTCTCTACGTGAAGATCTCCACACCAACAGAGTGACTTGAGGGTGAGTCATGATGTTTGTGCTGGGGGGCCTGTTGGGCGCATGATCGCCCAAGGAAAGTTTTGGGGCTTAAAGCCCAGTTTTTGGTTAAAAGTTGTAAATCTGGTGTAAAGACTCTGCATTTTGTGGGTGTAGAGTGTGAACTTGTAAATGAGTCATAGGGTTATCCACCCTTAATTTTGTAATGTAATGTCGGCTTTAGAGATCTACCCATGGCCCGCGGACCATGGGATTGTATAAATAGAGCAAGGCTCTAAGTTGTAAACATTCATGGAAGTAATGATGATGGGATAGAAGAATAACGAAAGGTCTAAGTGTAAAGTTGAGTCTTTGGGTCATAGAGTAGGAGAAGGCTCTACAACTAAGTGCACAGGGTGAGTCGAGTTTGTAACCATTGAAGCATCAATAAAGAGAAGTTTCGCATCAACTCTATGTATCTATTTCCTATTTTTATGCGTTGAGTATATGGGGTATGAATTGCATTTTTACTATTATATGGTGTGTGAACATATATGATTGTGTTGATTAAGTGAACATAAGATAAAGTATCTGTTTACGTGAAGTTAACTAAAATTTGTAAGAAGATAAGTAAGATACATTGTATAACTTGGGGAAATAGTGCAAATTGCTGCCCTAGCAATGCGAAAGCACCTTAGTCCCTAGTTAGGGCTGTGCGAAGGCAATTATAATAGATCATGAAGGTCTCGCAGGTCAGGACAGTCTGTGAAGTGACCTACGCAAAGGTAGGCATAGTTGGACTAAATCAACATCTCAGACATCTCAAGGGTACGGAAACCCGGTTCCAGCATCCCCCCATACTGCTTCGAGTCAAACTTCAGCCTGCGCTCCACGGGATGTCGCCGAAAGGGCCAGTAGTGTAGGGATTTTTTTGGCTACTTAACTCCAAACCTGGGTCAGGCCCCAACAAGCCAACATTATGCCATTCTAGGATTATAGACAGTTCATTTATCTCTGTGATCAAAGCACATTGGAGGATAGGGCTAGATGTATGAGTTCTACTTGCATAACATGGCCTTGACAGATCTAATTGTATGATACCCTAATGCAAAACTAGGGGATTTACAGTTAATGGCCTTGGCATCATGGATGAACCATGAGGAAGCAAGGGCTGCAGAAATGAAGAAGATATTGGCAAGGGAACAAACATAGCCTCTCATGATAAGAGATGAGTAGTCAAATCCAATGGCTATCATCAGCACACATAATTTAATCGAAAATGATCCTCAACTTGCACCCAGGTATCTTACTGCCCAAGAGTAAGCAATTACAAATTTTGAGGATATGTTCAAGATGTTAGGGGATGAAAACATGCAAGCTTGCCAAAGGAGATGGAATATTCTACCATACAATTTGAAAATCATAGAGTACCATTCTCCTTAAAGAATGAGAGAAACACTGAACATGACACCCATGTACAAGCAAACCATCCAAAGGCTCAAAGTGAATTGGATTGGCTTGAGACTCAGTACACCACTGCTCTTGGGGATGTTAGAAGGAAGAGGAAGAAAGAAAGCAGTGGGAGGAGATAGAAAGTGTTATCACTGAAAAGATTTCAAAGAAAAAGGGTAAGGTAAGGAAGAATTGGTCTTGGTCATTCTCATTGTTTCTTTTAAGGATAGAGTCTTGTTCCTTTTGTTAAATATGGTCAAAAATCTTGTTTTACCCACAATTGGTCCCACACTTATTCAAAGTGTAATGTGTTTAGGTTGTTTCAAAAATTACATGCACTACGAAATCAACTAGGAGTTTTCCTAGCGCAAACTCACAAAAATACACTATGTGCGCTACGAAACTGCTGAAGGTGACAGTTTTGTTTTTTGAGGATCTACCTTGAAAGAAAAAGAGGATTATTTTGAAAGGGATGTTGCTGCAGAGGTGTAATAATATCATTTGAGAAGGTTTGAGCCCTAATCAAAAGGAAAATTCAAGAAATGAAGACATATACACATACCAAACCTTGCGCTACGAAATCACTGAAGCAACTTTTTTTCAGGAGAAAAATTGTTTTAGGTAGTCAATGTCCAGGAGGTCTCTAGAGCAATTGAAAGCATATTTTGGGAAATTGAAAGAGGTTTTTATTCTTAACATAATGAAATAGAAAAACCTCTTTTAGTGTCTTCAAATCCATTATGATCTTGGAGAAATGGGTGACTAAACTTGCACTACGAAACTACTGTAGGTGCAAGTTTTTCACAAGCATATTTCTCTGTTTTACACCTGTTTTCAAAGACACATTCGGGGAGGTAGGGAAGGTGTTTCAAAAAACCAAGAGAGGTTTTTTTTCAGCATGGATTGGTTCACAAAAGCTTCCTTCAGTTTTTCCAAGTACCTGTTTTGTGAAACGTTATGAGCTCTGTCCCAAGACCCAATTTTCAGCCAGAACAGAGCAAGGAACAACCTCCTAGTTTCCAGGAACAGTAAAAGGATGAGTCATCAAGGGCCAGCTGGATGGTTATGAATACTATCAAATTCGAATTCATTTAGTTATAGGTGTCATAGGGAGTGTTTAATTCCTAGATAAGTTTTTTTTAATCATAATGAGGAGTTACACTCCTAATTGTTTTAGATCTCTAGGACTGCCAGTTAACAGTCAGTTTCATTTAATAATTAGTTTTAGGTGTCAATAGGTGTCATAATAGGTGGAATTCTAATTCCCCTCATTCTGGAGGAGGAATCTCAAGTATGTAAAGATCTCTATATATAGCAGAACATCTGATGTACAAAGGGTTGGAAATTTATGGAGAAAAGCTCTCACATTGTGCCATTGTAGAAGATTATGTTTTTATGAATGCAGGCTTTGTCTTTACTTCTCAGGATTTAGAAGGAGTTCAATGGTGACTTGTTTATGTTTGTCCTTATTTCCTTATGTGTATTAGTATGAATGTATGATACTTAGAACTCATTGACATGCTCTAACTTCCTTCATACATTCATGGACTGTGTTTTCCTACATGTCTCCATGTGTTAACTGATATATTGAACTTTGATGCCCTGACTTCCATGTTTAGCTGATACTGCTATCATACTAAGCTTTCTGACTCCATAAGCCCAATGGATGTTTGTTGATTGTGTTTCAACCACTTACACTTCTTCATTTGTTCAATAGAGTTAGCCATCTAATCCATTATCAATATCATTAATCATTTGAGAGAGCCCTCTCAGGTTGAGGAGGCTAAGCCTCAGCCAAAAGCTTGGTTTGAAATATTTACACTGAGATAGTCTGATCAGAAGCCTATCAGGGACATATTTTGGTGATAATAGAAAGGAAGGCAGGATTCTATGCACAAGAAGAGGAAACCACTGCAGAAGCATGGGATGTCAGGGAGGCCACTACGACTATGAAAGATATGGATATTGATTGAGTTTCTAAAAGGATGAGAAACACTTTTAGTAGGGGTTGATGATGAGCCTCATCATTGGGTAACTATATGGACCTTAATTCACCTCCTAGCTTAGTCAAATCAACTCTTCTCACAATTTATTACATGTTTTGATTATATTTTGTTTAATGAGATGAGTCAAAGTGAGGTATTATGCCTAGTGGACTAATGTGCATTGAATGTAGGTTTGTGAGAGGAAATCAGGGAATTTTGGCAAGATTAAAGGTTGAAACTCGAGTGGGCCAAGGAAGAGATATTTTAGGAGGTAAATCCTCCTCATTTACTCCTCCCTCATTCGAATATTCCTCCATCAATCACACTAGCTTGAAGTACAAGTAACCAAGTCATGAAGATCAAAAGGTAGCCAATCAAGTGATAGTCAGAGTTAGTTTATCTCGAGTTTGGGAGCCGAGCCTCCCTAGATTTAAGAAAGTCGTTGGATACTTCAGTTGTATAAATAAAGAGGCCTAGAGCCTGATTAGAATTCAAATTTTTGTTGTAAAAACAATAGTTACCTTTGAGCTCCAGACTTGTGGAAGACATTGCTATATTTTTATGTTTATATAATGAGAATGAGCTTCTTCTTGATCCAACACTGAGTTAACTCAGAGGTCTGAAGCTCTTGGGTTAGATCCCAACCATAGCAACAAAGGCTCCTCTTCTTATATCTGTATTCTTATATTAATTTCATAGATTCATGGTTAAATTGTTGTTAGAATTATTTCATTGCAAGTAGTGTAGATTTCATTAGTTTGTTTATTAGTTTGCTTCCATTTATGCTTTACCTCAGAAGTAGGTTAGAGGGGATAAAAGGAGCATCAAAAAGCTATCAGTAGGTGTCTTTTCCTCACCTATTCCTTCATGGATCATGATTTGAGGGAAGGACCCCCATGCAGCCCCAAAAAGACATAATTCTACTTTCTTGTAGAATTTAGAGTTTACTGTACTTGAAACAACATTCAATCAGTTTGAAAGTGTAGGATTTAATTATCATTTCTTCCATCTTCATTCTTACAGTAGTTCTCATCAATGATTTCATCTTATTCTGCAAATTTTCCTCATGCATGAAGTAGACAACTAGCTCATTAAACTATGTTTTTCTAGCTTATTGAAATTCTTCTTACTTACATGATGTTTGGGCAAATATCAATGTTTGATGCAGTGCAGGTGTTTCACAAGCAAAGAGAGATCTCATATTCAACAACCTCCTCCCAACGTCATCCATCCATGGTCATTCCTTGCTTTCACTAAGACCCTCACCAATTTCATCATTTTTCAAGGAAACTTCTCCAAGAATGTTGAGCAAATCCAACCATATCCCAACCTTGGTTTTGAGTTCTGAGTGATCCTAGGCATTTTATCACTCCATTCCATCCACCAACCACCTTCCCTAAGCCTTCCATCACCTTCAGCACCCATCATTTTGCTCTCGGCTGTATCCTGTAGGTTTTCCTATAATGGTTTGTTTTGAGGCCGAATTGAGGGAAAAACTCTAGAAAGTCACACAAGGTCACCTAAGGGTGTCTGAAACCTTCCAACCATCCACCAGCATCCCTAAGACACCTGCCACATCAACAAAAGAGATTAGTTTTCACACTTCTCCATAAAAATGGAAAAAGACAAAAAGAAAAAACAGATTTGTTGTAGCCATTTACATGCACAATAGTAGAATGTCGATACTTTGAATTTACATGCTTTAAATAGTTGAATTTCATACATGTTAATCTAACATTCTTTTTGAAACATAATCTCTTAGCAGTTAGGTAGGAAATGGTGTGTTTTAGCATTGGGTTTTAGTCTTTTTCCTTATTGCAATAGATTGGCTTTCTCTTAGAGTATATTTCTCTTTCCCTCACCAATAATCAAGCTTCTTCTGAGTCCATAGAAGTCTGGCTTGAAAAACCCTATTAGTCTCTTGCCAGCCGAATAGTGACAAAAGTTAGAACCCTCATTTTTACTTGTGTATACAACACTGTCACCTCCAAGTTTGTACGAACCCCGAGTTGATAAAGTAAAGTTGGTAGCCCCAGGAGTTGTAGCATTCTTGCTACAATACTGGTGCTCATCATGTTGTAATTGCTACATCAATTAGCAAAGTGACCCATAGCAAGAGGATGCTTATCTTCATCACTATTCACATCTATTTCTTCCTCACTGTCATCTAGTTCATATTTTTTCTTGCTAGAATATGAATATGTCCCTAATATTAGTGCTGGAAGAATATTCTCAAGTATTTCAACACTTAAACCTTTTGCAAGAGGGGTAGAATTAGGTGGAATTTTTTCCTGAAGGGTCTAAAATTTCCTTTGTTTCATGGCCCTTCCATTGAGTTCTTATTCAGGTCAATAATTTCATTTGATAATTTATTTATAACCTCTAAAGACTCTCAAAATCTAGAGCTTCGTGTTCTTTCTTAGTTGGAGGAGGTTTGGAGGATGACATATATTTTTCTTGGGAAGAAGAAGCCTAACCACCTTAGGTGTCAGGATTAGATTTGAGACTAAGAATATCCTTTTCAAGAGTAATGGCCTCCTTAAAGTCTTCTTGGAGAGTTTCCTTTTGGGAACTTTTCACCCACATGGCAATCACAACTAGTAAGGCCTTAACATAGTACACAACCACAAGATTTTTGGTACGATGGACTGAATATAAATTTTGTTCTTAAAATTTAGGAATCTCACATTGAATTATTTAATTGTTTCCTGTTGCTCCAATTTCATGACCTATAATTTAAGAGTTTTACCATCCCAATTTTTTTCTTAAAATGTAATTTCAAACTATCTCCATGATGTAATGCTTTGAGGTTATTGGGAAAAGTACCAAATTGACGCCTTTCCCTCAAAGGAATATGGAAAAAATATGCAGACAATATCTTCATGTTGTACACTCTTTTTTTGTTGTACATTCTTTTTTCGAAGAGCTAACATAAATAGTTTAAATCGATCATCTATAGGCTACCTAGAATCGAGGTCAAATTTTGGGAGAAATGTTTGAGGAGTTTTAGGTAAAGGGTGTTGTTAGCCTGGTAAAGAAATTAAATATTCATCAAGCCATGGGGCATCAAGGTTATTCCCATGATTATTTCCTTGATTATTTCCTTATTTGTTATCCATATGGGGTGAAATTTGTGAATTAATTGATTCTATCGTTGAGGAACTTTCTTTGCCAAAGGAATCCTTACCAAAATAAGATGAAGACGAGCTAGGTGTAGATGGTGGTAGAATGATACCTCCTACAACAATATTTTGTGATTGTGTAGATTCACTAGCAAGTAATTCTAATTCTGGTTGATTATGATCAATTCAACCAATCAATATGTCATGTAATCTATTATTGACATTTTGAGGATTTCCTAGCTAGGGATCAAACAAAATGGGATCTACAATTCGTAAATTGATTAGCGTCACAAGAGGTTGGGAGGCTTTCCACTCAACATCCCTATCTGTCGTCATTTTTCCTTGAGCTTTGGATAATACTTCACAAGAATTTTAGTGTAAGTATTCAATATGAGAGGTGTCTCATGAAGGTGCAGAAGTAACAGGTTCACTAGTGTGCTAAGGATGAGAGGGAAATGTGGGAGTTTGATCTATGTGAGAGGTGGTAGTAGATCCACCTATAGAGTGATTACGAGTAACTATCAAAGAGTGAGTGCTAGGAGGTTTCTTATGACTCCCTTTATCCATTTAAATGAAAATAGGCCCTCCTTCTAGTGCCATTTATTGATGGGAATAAATGACCTCTCACTAATAAGAGGAGACACCTTGGACAAAGGTTATTTAATAACCGAAGTCATTTTGTGAGGCTATTCTTGACGGGTTTTAAGGCTTTGTTAGCCAAATGTTCCCTTCTCTTTCGAGAAAGGAATTTTTAAAGTTATCTTAGGTATCCTACATGAATACTTACAACTCGTTAGGGGTTAATGATTATGTACAAATATATAACTAATAGGACCACTTGAAGAAGACTCTAACTAGTGTAAAGTTATAATAATGTAAAAAAAAAAAAAAAAAAAAAAAAAAAAAAAAAACAAGATTGACTTTTAATGCGAAAATATATTAAAGAACAATGAAAAAGGAAAAAGTTATAATTGTTGTTTTTTATTTAGATTGATTTAATAAATTTACATTAAAAATTATACACAGAATAAAATACAAAAATATTATCTATTATTATATCTTGGACAAGATTATTAAACTGATGAAAGACTTGTCCTACTTTGTTATTAATAAAAATAATCATTCATTCAATATCAACTAGAGAATATGTTCATAAGAAATGAAAGACAAATGAGTATATCAAGAAAGTAAAAAAATATAATTACCAATCTTATTTACATCAATAGACATATATGTAACAATTTTTAATTAATGAAAGAAATTTCATCAATTAAAAAGCACATTATATATAAACCAAGTTAAATCCTATAGATGAAAATCATAAGAAAAAAACTAAATTTTGGAATCCAAACAAAGAAATTCAATTAAAGATGAACAAATGAATAATTATTATTAACACCAAATCTTTGAACCAATGTCAGGTGAGTGATGTTGTTTAAACTCAGGGACTTGTTGAGTCGTAAAAAGGGTCTCTTTCACCTCTAACTACCTCACATTAATTTGTCAATCTAGGATCGTTTTATTATTTCAAAGAGTGTCTCAGTTTGAGGCTATCATTTTCCAGAGTAATGCTAGTAGTATAGTGTTCAAAAATACAAATATAAATGGATGCTTGGCTACAACAAACTACTCTTAAGGACTAAATCACACATTCAGGAAACTAAGCAATTCATTAGTCAAGGGTTCGGTAACAATAACTCATCCCTTTGTAAACTTATGGGACCAAAGGAAATCAGGGAACAAGTCCTCGATTTGGGAGCCAAACAATAAATGTCACTGCCCACTACAGTCTCAGATTGTTCTTCACACCAAAGCAATAATAATGCAAATAAGAGGAAATGGAACAACAAATAAGAAATGGAACAACAACTAGGAAATTGTAACAAAAATTGAGTTTAATAAGCAACAACACCTTAGTCTACAAGATTAAATACAACAATTGCGTTCTACAAAAATCAAATGGCAATCCTCTATCTTTAAGGATGAATTGATCAACACACAGAAATAGAACAACATAGAATATGGAACAATGCTGGAAAGTCAAATATAAATATACAGTAACTTAACACACAACACACCTCAATAGCAATTTGATCTTGGTAATCCAATTGTCAGTCTTAGTTATAAATAATACGACTGTCTTTTAGAATGGAACAACAACATTCATAGATTCAACAATCGCAAGGAAATATAAATTCTAAGATGAATTCAGTAATACCAATGGTCAAATGTTACAACACAAACATTCTATAATTAAACAACAACGGTATCCTGTAAAATCCAGTTATATCAGTACTTAAAGAAACAACGATGCGTTGTAGAGTTATAATGCCTCTGTTTCAGGAAACAATATCACTTAACATATCACACGTAACAGAGCTGTGATGTAAAATAACAGAACATATCAGATTACTGAATAAAGCTGATGAGCAAACCACGCATGAACGAAAAGTAATAGTACAGGAGCAAGTATTCCACCAGGGCCGAGCCCTTAGCTTCTAGGGGTACACCACTTGAGGTTATTCCAGGATAAAAGATGAAGTAGCAACCAAGTTTGTATCAATGCATGAAACAAAATTATAGTGGATCACTTCTCAACGAGAGTCGATGATCAAAGTCTCAACTTTAAAAGAAATTACATAAAAACATAACAGGCTATCCTTGGGCTAACAATGCTGCCCCTTTTTATAATGGCGAAGGCAGAGATATCTAGGTGCAAAAATAGTTAAAGCAGTAATCCCTCAGGATCAAAGGATCCTGAGGGATTCGCCGAACTGTTGGCTCTTAGTTATCTCTTTACTTTCTTGCGCTGAGCCGATATTTCCATTTCATTTCCTTGGCTGGTACGCTTTGATTTGGTTTGCCTTGTTTGCATGCGGTTCCCTGCCAAAGGGACAATAGTTAACCTAGCCTTGTCCTTTCCTTTGGAACGACAACCTTTCGTTTTTCCTTCCTCCTGCGTAAGAAAATGACAATTGTCAGTGTTTTCGTTTTGCACATTAATCTTACAGATTTTATCACAATTCTTTATTATCTACCTAGTTCATGATGCAAAGGTTTCATAAGTTTTAATGAAAAGATGTTGAAATAATCACCAAAAACATACCTTCTTTGGTACTCCACACACCCCCCTGCTTACCCTTTTTCATGCCCTCATGAAAACATTGTAGTTGACATGTAAGGCAATGAGAGATTAGGCTAGAGATGGGATCTCATGTGGAGGTCTACAGCCATGATGCATAACTAGGTGTTCAAAAAAATGGCCTGTTTGACCCTCAGTCATCTCGTACAGGGCTTGGTATCCAGGTGCAGGGTGCCAAATAATTGGACTTCAGAACCTATATCCTAACTAGGATGACCCTGCCCTCAAAATGATTTCACCATAGAGGTGCAAGCGGTTGGCAGCTAACTTATAATTTTCATAGTTAAAAGGTTCCCTGAGTTGGATATTTGGATTAGAGATCTGATATCGAAATTTAGCCACATCAATGGCAAGGTCTTTAATAGTAAAAAAGTATTATATTCCCTGCCGATTGATTGTTGCATGAATGGGTCATAATGCTTCAATTACGCCTGGACTCCCCATGAGGTTCCTATGTTCTCTCCACAATTGCACTGGATTCCTAGGCTCAGCTCTTACCCACAAATCTAATCCATTTTCTTGTCTTTGGAAATCATTATAAGCTTTGATCCATTTAATTTGATTAACCCCAAATGAAATAAATGCCTGTAGCTGGATATCCCCAACAAAAGGGCTAGAGTTCTGTTTGGTCTCCTGGTCTAACACAAGGTTATGTAGATAGAATTCACACAGTAACCTTTGAACCTTTACCCCGTAGTGCTTACAACAGTTTATAAAGTCATCGATTGTATTAATTTGTATATGGGCACCTGCTTTAACAACCTTTATTTTCAATTGCAAATATCGTTCCATTAAAAACAAGGCATAATTCTTAGCAGGGGCTCTACATGCTAGGACGTCAGTGTACAAAGAGCATAAGGTATCCATCTACTTGATAACTATATCTAAACTACGAGTTACCTTCACGACTTTTTCTTCCTCCTTTTGCCACCCTTCAAAGGCCTGGCTTTCGGATAGATTGACATTCCTTAGCTGTTGCTGTAGTTCTTCATACCTTTCTTGAGGAACCGTTTGTTCTATAAGTTTTTCTGCTGCTTGCTGAGCTTGCGTCAAACCCTCTCATAGGGTTACCATCCTCGGATCATTATCCCACATGGTAGTGGTGAGAGGGAGGTTCACCTGAATCTTCTTATTGCATTTTTTCATGGCTCGTATTTCTTCAAGGTGTTGTGCCTCTATCTGTACTTCTTTGTCACAGCCAATACGTTCTCTGTTTTCACTTCAACATGGGTAATAGTCAAATGTTGTTCCTTTTGATTTTGAACAGCAGACTACTCAACAAAGTTTGGAACAACAGACTGCTTTTCGACGGGGTTTTGAACAACAGGATGGCCTTGGGTCCTCCGAACCTTTTTCTTGAGAGGTTTTGTTATAATGGTTGCATGTCCCCCCCCTGAAGTCCTTTTTACCCTTTTTCTTGTTTTCAAAATCTTGATCTGCTGTCGAAGTTGCACTATTACATTCAATAGTCTTTGCCGTTCTTTCTGTAATTTCTTAATTTCCTCAATTTCCTTAGAAGGAACAAAAAAATGTTTACTCCGGCCTGGACTATCATCTCGATCAATTTCCTGGTTTTCTCGTTGGGGTGCTTCTTCGTTGCTCTGTTTGGGTTGCTCAGGGGTAAGAACCCTAGCTGGTTCTGTTATTTCTTGGGTGACTTCTTTTTCTGCCTCCCCTTCTTCCAGAATTTCCTCTGGTGTAGTCTGGCTAGGAACTGATTGTTCCTGTTCTGTATCACTTCTCTCTCCTGTCATACCTTCATCATGAGTAGGCTGACTCTCGTTTTCTACCTCCTCATCATGTAATTCTTCGGGTGCATTTTTATCCTAAGCAGAGTGTTCTTTTGGTTCTTCTTCGGCATGGAGGTCTAGTGCGCTGAGAGGTTGGCCATATTCACCCATATTGGCGAAAATTTTGGCCAATTCATCTTCTCCCAATGGATTCTGTAGTGGGTTACCCTCATGCTGCTTTGTTTCCTCCTCCTGCTTAGGTTGCTCTATTTGTTCCTCCATTTCTCCTTCCTCATTTCCTCGCATTCCTTTCTCATTTTCTTCTCCTTCCAATTGTGGGGATTGCTCTTCCCCTAAATCGTCTATCTCTACTGGTTAGCTGGTATCTCCTTGGGAATTTTCCAGCCTCCCTTTAATCCATGCTAATCGAGCTGATTTCCTTCATTTTTCTGGATGCTTTGGTGTACTGGTGGCATGTTTACGTTTTGGGGGTGGCGTGGTCAATCCCCCGTATATCACAGCAATTAGCTCTTCCCAGCTGCTCTGCTGCTGGGTAAGGCTATGGCTAACTATTAACCGTATCAACCCATGGTGACTGACGACTGATTCTACATGTTGTGCCTTTTTCATACTTCGTGCAACATCATGAAGTAAAGAATTTAAAAATGTAGGTACATTTACAGAGCATTTCTGCTTTAATACGACTAAAAGTTTAAGGTGTCGTGGTCTTACTACGTCTTTCCTGCCTTCACAGGTGATGTAGCTCTGAATAGTCTTTGCCAATTTCGCCCATGGTTCTCCTAATGCTGCAGGTAGAACCCCTTTTCCTCTAATTGTCAGGTTCTGGCCTTCATCCTGGAAGGTTTTTATGATTTTCTTCAATCTCTCCTTCTTTAACATCCATACAGGTTCGGCGACTGGCAGTCCCGAGACCTCTGCAATTATGTCATCGGTGACTGCTATATGTCTCCCCCTTATTGTGGAGTGATCTTCTTGCAAGTTCTGCAAGAATTCCATTGCTACAGTCTCATTGGATTCCTGCAAACGATTGAGATAAGTTAACCAACCTACTCTTTCCAGAATTTCCCGTGCAGTAGCGGAGACTGTCAATTCCTATGGTTCTCTCCGAATTGATCTTCCTCCCATGTTTTTGATTTCCCTGTAAAACCTCAGAATTGACAATGGGACAACAAGCTATTCACGCTGTTAAAACACAGAGAAAAAAACAGACGTAGGACTCGCTCAAAATCTAAAGGACTTTACTAATGCCGTAGAGTGTACTATGGAAATGGCTTAGGAACAGCAAGCCATGAAAAAATAAAAAAATAGTATACCATTGAGCTATGCTATTCCTAAGTACGCAATTTCCCGAATAGTGATCTGACACGTAAACCGGCGAATAATGAGGTTAACCTCTCCCCCGCAATGTGATAGGCCGTCCCGGCCGTCAAATATAGGAGCGGCGTGCCGATCTGCCCTGGATCAGAGTCATAAAGGAACAGCGTATGGCAACATGCCATGTTTACAAAAATATCAGGTTATTGAAATCGAGGTGCATACTCAGATCGCTTAACAAGTAAAAGATTGCGGTGATATGATGCGAGGCTGGGAGGATAAGACAGTTTCCGTGCACACAAAGTCTCATGCGGTCAATGTCAACTTTTCTGTCATGATTGGCGATAATAGATTACATGTGTTTTATGGTTCAGGAAATAATATATATACTTATTATGCGATCTATTACTAAGGTATAAGAAATAGCAGGGTGTTAATAATTACCTATTGGTGTAAGTAATGTGACTTCAATACCATTAACAGAGCTCTGCTACCGACAAGTGTCCATAACCTTGGCAGAGTTGTTTGTTTAACCCATGGAACCATGATCCTTTGTGTATGCTTAGGAAATGTTATGTCATGTCAAAATGTAGGCCATTATGCTAGCTTTGTGACCAATTAGTCATAATGCCATTCACGAGGAAGGAGTGAAAGGTGGGCAGATCGGCTCGTGACGAGACCTCCTATTCCAAGGGTTCTTTATTTTGATGTACATTTTGGACCATATCCCTGGTGTGGTGGCCATAGTGGGAATGCCACTTCACTTTCTTCCCCACGATCATGGTAGGCTGGCTCTTAATGAGACCCATTATCCTGCATTTGACAACTTATATAAACAAGTCATTAAAACATCATTTTTCACTTCCTTTTTTCTTTCATAAAGTACTTTCCCATTTATACACAAAGGGTGGTTCAACACTCCTTAAGAGTAGGAATGGTGGAAGAAGTCTTAACATCTCAATAGGAAGATATAAACCCTTTGTTCTTATTCCTAAATAATAATCAAAGAAATTTTTGAAAATTTAAAAGGAACCACATGATAAAGATAACCAATCAAATCAGAATTAGTGGAATAATGACAGCAAGGATAATGGGTAAGTGTGTCCTTCCCTCTGTCCTCTTACCAATTCAGAGAAATTTCCTATAAAAATAGTGATTTTATAGTTTACTGATTTCAGTATGTTGTGATTTTGTATCCATTGCATAAGTGCATAACTGTGTTCCAAGCGACTTGAAATAGTAGGAACAGTAGGCATCCTTAAATGTTGTTCCTTTGAAAAAGGAACAACAGAAAGCACTAATGTCGTTCCTTTGAAAAAGGAACAGAAAAAAAAATAAAAAATGTTGTTCCTTTGGAAAAGGAACAACAAACACACCAATGTTGTTCCTTTAAAAAGGAACATCAGAAATCACCAAAGGAACAACGAAAATAAAAAATGTTGTTCCTTTGGAAAAGGAACAACAAAAAACACTAGTGTCATTCCTTTGAAAAAGGAATAGCCAAACATCGCAAATGCCGTTCCTTTGGAAAAGGAACTGCAGAAAATTAATCAATTCCGTTCAAAATGCCATTCCTTTGGAAAAGGAACAGCAGAAACGCAGGATAAAAAGAACAGCAAAGCAAAATGAACAACTAATTCAAATGGTGCTGCCCCTTTAGAAAAGGAGCAACAGAACAAAAATGTTGTCCTTTGGAAAAAGGAACAACAAAAATAACAAAACTGCTGCCGCTAAAAAAAAATATGTACAAAAATGATTTAACAAAACAAAGAGATTATGTACAATGTGTAAAAAGAGATGAAACACTTAATGAATCACAGGTGAGGAAGATTTCTCTCCCTCCCCCAAGATTTCCATATCAGATTCTTCACGTAGTTGCTGGCAGAAGGATTCCGGAGTAAGTGGTTTGCGATAAAGTCGAACCCGATGACCATTTGCCTTAAAGTCATATCCAAAACCATCAATAGTGGTTAGAGTAAGTGTACCATTGTCATGTACCTTCTGGATTTCATATGGACCGAGCGAGTGAGTTTGAAGTTTCCCGGGAAAGTCCGAAAACCTGGAATCGTACAAAAGTGCCCAGTCTCCTTCGTGGAAGACTTTATTTTTAATCAGAGCATCATGCCATTTAGCTCGCTGTTGTTGAATCAGTGCAGTATTTTGAAGTGCAGAGAGCCTGATTTCATCCAGCTCATTGATCTGTTGTAATCGATTAATCTGTGCCTCGGTTAGATCTAAGCCAACTTCTTGTGTTGTTCGTAATGTTTGGATTTCGAATTCTATGGGGAAGATGGGTTATTTTCCAAACACCAATTGATAAGGTGAGTAGCCGGTGGTGCTTCTCCATGTTGTTCTGTAAGCCCACAATGCTTCTGGTAGTCTCACAGCCCAATCACGTCTATGTGACGCAATGGTTTTTGTTAGGATTGCTTCTATTATTTTGTTTCTGCTTTCTACCTGCCCATTGGCCTGTGGGTGGTATGGAGTAGTGATTTCATGCTGGATATGATAGTTTTTGAGTGTTGCAGCTATTTTTTTCCCAACAAACTGTGGTCCACCATTCGTAATTATATCTCTTGGAAGGCTAGCGCACAAATATATGGAACAGGAACTGTATGACAAAATCCTCGGTAGCTCTCGACAATGCCTCTGCTTCAACTCATTTGGTGACATATTCTGTTGCCACCAGAATATATGTTTTCTAGTTCGAGGATGGGTTAATTGGTCAAACGAAATCAAGGGCCCATCGCTCGAATGGTTCAATGACTAGCTATGGGTTCAGGGGCATTTCATCGGACTGACCAAGGCGTCCTACTCTCTGGCAACTGTCACAGGCTTGGACGAATTTTTTTGCATCTTTAAAAATTGTGGGTCAATAATACCCTGTTTGCAACACCTTATGTCCAGTTCTGCGATCGGCAAAATGTCCGCCACATGGTCCGTCATGGCAGGCTTTTAAAATGCCAAATATTTCATCCTCACGAACGCATCTCCTAATATACATATCTGCCCCTGTGTGAAACAGGTAGCCCCCAATCCAATAAAATTGAGCACTCCGCCGAACAATCTGTTTTCGCTCATTGGGGGTTAGATTTTTTGGTAATTTACCTACTGCTAGGTAATTCGCAACATCAGCATACCAGGGTGTTTTAACAGCAACAACAAACAAATGTTCATTTAGAAATTGGTCTTCAACTGCTACTGCATCGATTGGCTTTGGCATTCGTGAGAGAAAATCAGCTACCGGACTCTCTTTTCCAAGTCGATCCTTGATTGTAATATCAAATTCCTGCAATAAAATCAGCCATCTAGTTATTCTTCCATTTGTGATAGGCTTGTTTGCTAAATATTTTATGGCAGAATGATCTGTATACAAGATAACAAGATATCCAGTAATGTAATGCCTAAACTTATTGACAGCATGTATTACAGCTAGAAATTCTTTTTCAGTAACAGTATATTTCAATTCAGCAGGTGATAAATTTTTGCTAATGTAATAAATTGCATATGGTTTCTTATCCTCTTCCTACTCAAGGACTGCTCCAATGGTTGTATCTGAGGCATCTGATGATATCTGAAATGGCAAATCCCAATTTGTTCCTCTAAGGACTGGGGCTATGGACACAAGCTTCTTCAGATCCTGGAAAGCACATTCACATTTTTCTGTCCAAAGAAAATTAACAGTCCTTATTAGTGCATACAGAGGTGCAACAATATGTGAAAAATGTTCTATAAACGTCCTATAATAACCATAAAATCCAAGAAAACTGCGTACCTCCGTTTGAGTGGTAGGAGTAGGAATAAGCAAAATTATTTGGATTTTGGCTGGGTCTACCTGAATGCCAGCTGCTGAAATATAGTGTCCTAGAATAAGTCCTTTAGTCATTATCGTATAGCATTTTTCATGGCTTAAACAAAGTCTGGTAGCAATGCAGCGTTGTAGGACTTTTTCCAGTGTGTGCAGTGCTGGATTAAAATCATCTCCATAGGGTGTAAAATCATCCATATATGCTTCAAGTCCTTCATTTATTAGGTCTGCAAAAATGCTGAGGATAGCCCTTTGGAATGTGGCAGGAGCATTGCATAAGCCAAAAGGTATAACTCTGTAGGCAAATGTTCCCCAAGGACAAGTAAAAGTAGTTTTGTCTTGGTCTTCAGGGGCAATCTGGATCTGATTATATCCCCTGAAGCCATCTAGGAAGGAAAAGAATTTATTTCATGCCAAAGTGTCTAATACTTGATCGATGAATGGGAGAGGGAAGTGGTCTTTTTGTGTTGCTTTATTTAGCTCTCTGTAGTACACATAAATTCTCCATTTCCCATTCTTTTTTGGTACCACCACAAGTGGAGAGACCCATTTACTATTAGAGATAGGGTAAACAAAATTGACATCTAAAAGTTTTTCAGATCAGCTTTTACCATTTCTTTTAAATGGGGATTAAGTCTCCTTTGAGGATGGCGAACAGGTCTTGCATCTTTTTCTATGTAAATGAGGTGTGTACTGTTAGAGTCGGTGTAGTTATCCCTCCATCAGAGATCAAAATCTTTTTTTTTTCATTTCATGTTTTAGGTGTCCCATCCATTTTGATCATTTGCATTTCGTTAGGCATGCCATAACTCTGATGGAGCGGTTTGTGTCACTCATTCCCCTCGTTCTTGGCGCTGCTGGTTCAGGTCTATTCATTAAAATAAGTTTTCAAAGGTCATTCACAATCATGTTTTAAATTTTGAGGTTTTATGTCTAGGGTTGAGTCATTTTTGTCTTGAAATGTTTTAAAAGACCAGCAGGCCATAGGTATGTCTTTGATAGATCATCATTTCAATAATTTTCATCATTGTACAGTTGAATTAGGATTTCTCTTCAAAACTCCATTTTGAAGATAAGTCGCCTTCTCATTTTTGTAAGAAATTGTCAAAATTTTCAATTCTTCAAATGTTCAAGTGCAACCTTGGTCTCCTTTGCCAGAGCATGTTATAGTTATCCCTGCAAACAAAAATCAACAAAGAGCTTCAGTCCAAACCTCAGAAAAGAAAAAGAAAATAAAAAAGCATCATTGTATTAATAGGCCAAAAGTGAAAGTGCCCAAACTTTACAAAGTGGGTTTTTTTGAAGTTAATTTATTCAAATTAGATATTTTGGGTGTATATAAGGTGAAACAAGTCTTTTCGGTTCACCACATATCAGAGCAAGAGCATTTTCAAGATTGGAGGGCGAAAAACCGAGTTGCAAACCCTTGAGGCAGAGTTGAAGGTGCACGCTATGCACAGAACTTGCGCGCTACGCACTGGGCGATGCGCTACGCATTGGGTGCGCACATCCTGTGTTAATTTACACATGCACTACGCACAGGGAGGTGCGATACGCATAGAACTTGCGCGCTACGCATCCATTCCAACGTTATGTTTTTGTGCCTAAAACGTATCAAATCACCTCTGCAACTACAAGTAGGTGTTTCTTTGACTCAAACATCAAGTTGAATATTGTCTAATGTGTGTTTGAAGAGTGGAAGTGGTGTTGGGTGTAAGAAAACAAATGAAACCCTAGGCCCTTATTGAAACTTTGTATAGGGTATTAAAAGACATTTGAGACAGCAACACTTCATACCACAATATCTTTGTAATTGTTTTTGTGCCCAAATATACCAAACAAAATATCCATTATGGCAGAATTTTTATGATGCTTCAGCTGGTTTTTTGAGGATACATTGAAATTGGGATTTCATCACACCTACAGCATACACATTGCAGTCCTCCTATTGCACCTATTTGGTTCTCAAAACCATGTCAAATACAGAGTCATCTTATGAGCAAGAAAATGAAAGTGATTCCACCACAGAGGGAAATGTGCCACAAAGACCTCGCAAAGGTGGAAAAGGTGGTAAACATCTTAGAGAAGAGCCCACTTCTATGGTACAATTACAGGCTTGCCCACTTGCCATGGATTGCTTTCGCCATCAGTCATGCTATCATTTTTGTGAGCTA